>JAJJWW010009321.1:0-139081 GCA_023531295.1 Papaver armeniacum | reverse complement strand
AGGGTAGTACACAATGGATGACGAATAAGTCAGTCCTTTATTTTCGGAATGACTTGCGAAGTGTCGCAAGCGTACAAATGAATAATCTCACGATGCTCCTAGATCTCGCTAAGTCTTCACACCTTTCTCGTGTTCTGGCTATCGTCATCAATTGCGTCACTTATTTTACTCGTTTGCGACGCCTTCGCTATGCTGTCATTTATTGATCTCGCGAAGTATTGATGTCACGATATTCTGATCCTACAACCTGTATGCCTTTTACCAAGTTTAGAGCCTCGGCATGAATGAGGGATCTGGAAAGATATTTCATAGTCATGATAAATAGATAAGGGGATAATAAGACTGACAGTTACTTCCATTCAGGAGAATCAAAACTGTGGTTGTTGAGACACACTGCTGGATAATAGAGCGCCAATATTCATAGAAACCTAAGGAAAGGAGCATTTTATCGATGAATGACCATTCTGCTCCTAACCTAAGGGGATAAACAAAAATAATTATCACACTTGGTCAAATAGGACTAATGGGAAGGGATACAAAAGAGATAGCATTGATATGGCATTATATAACTCCATCTGGTTAAGAGATTATCCAGATTCTAAAGTTCTTCATCTTCCATTTCTAGGATCAGATCAT
This sequence comes from Papaver armeniacum, assembly GCA_023531295.1. Classification (NCBI taxonomy): domain Eukaryota; kingdom Viridiplantae; phylum Streptophyta; class Magnoliopsida; order Ranunculales; family Papaveraceae; genus Papaver; species Papaver armeniacum. Next base: position 138,445 of record JAJJWW010009321.1, on the reverse strand, counting down.
TGTCATATTCTCCTTATCACAGAAACAAATACTTGCAAGCCCAGGAATGTGTGGAGATTTTATAGATGTTCGCTCAAAGATCCAAATTGCTCAGATCTCATATCTGACACTTTGGGAATTTTTCTTTAGGTAGTAATAACATAACCCAGAAACTTTCGAATGCTAGAAGAAATCTCTCCAAATGGAACATAGAGCATTTTGGCAAAATTAGTGTTCACATCCATCAACTTCAACAAAACTTATCTCATCTCCAAGTTCAGCCTTATAGTGATGATAATTCAAACAACATTCAACTCACTATTGAAAGATTGAACTACTAAAAGAAAATTTAAGCTGACTTTTGGCAACAAAGATCTATAGATCACTGGATTAAAGATGCTGACAATAATGCAACATATTTTCACTCTCTAGCAAATATGAGAAGATCCAGGAATACTATATCTGCTTCAAGAGATGATCATGGTCAGTGGTTTCATAATCCAAAAGATCTAGAAAATCTTCTCATAAATTATTTCTCTTCTATAGCTTCTTCTACTAATCCCATTCTTCAAGATGATTCCTTCAATATCATTAACCCAATCATTTCAACAACTGAGAATGATGATTTAATATCTATCCCTTTAGCTGAGGAATTTTATAATGTTATTAAAAGTATGCCAAGTTGGAATGCTCCTGAACCCGACGGCTTCCCAGCAGGATTTTTTCAATCTCAATGGTCTACTGTTGGTAATGATGTTATGGAAATGATACCGAATTTTTATTCAGAAAACAATGCCGCTATTCATAAATCAAACCACTACATGTCTAATCCCAAAAACTCATCATCCTTCAACACCAAATAATTTTAGACTCACTGGGATGTGTAATATCCCTTATAAAATAATATCGAAACTTTTGGTAACCATGATGAAGCCACTAATGGAGAAAATGATATCCCCACTTAAGTGGCTTATGTACCAAGTAGATATATTAATGATAATATAATCATGGCATATGAGTTGATACATGATGCGTGTCGTAGGTGCAATCAAATTAATTAATGTTTCCACTCAATTAAAAATAATATAATGGAAGTCAAGTTCGTTCCCACGAGGAGCAAGAGATTCTAGTTGTAAAAATTGTCACGAAAGGGGGTGTAAAAAGCAAAAGAAAATAAACAAAGCAATTAAAAGATAAAGTTGAAAGCAATAAGAGAAACAAGATCAAGGAATCCTTCTTCGTTGCAAAACAATGATTAAAGTTATGTTCTTTTCTACTTGTTATTAGTCACAGATTATCACCAACCGTAGGATAGCAGGTCCGCTTAGCTAGCCCCAAAATCCCTAATTTCACTGAGTAACAGGTCCGCTTAGTTATCAGATTCTATTCAAAAGAACCAACTCTGAGGTTCGCTTACAAGATGTAATTCTCCGAATGCATTAAGATCTATGAATATAGGTTTAGTACTAGTAGTTAAACTCGGTTCGCTTGGTCCACTTTCTAGCGTTGTTTTTACACACAATCGCTCCACGGAATCCCTCCGCAAGGTCTCGTGTTTGCTACTTATGTAAAGAGTCAAGAAACGATTACTTATCCCCTAACTTTCACTAGCATTAGATTAAATCGAAAAATCAATTTAGTTGGCCACCCAAACAATCTATCAATCAATCATGAATGTCTTTAAGATCATTCCTATTAGTAAAAACAAACGATAATCATGTGAAAAACTTCAAGATAGAATTGAAACAAAAACTCAAATCATATGTTTAGAACTAGGAATTCATCCTCAATCAATAAAATTAGCTACTCATGCTAAAGAGTTCACACAAAGAATAAGAAAAGAAAAGTGTTGTGTGTGTAGAGATGTGTGTGTAGAGAGGTGTAGAACTTCTCTATTTATAGGCTTCAATATTCTCCAAATCTTCCAAGGAATAGAATCCTTTTCCTTTAACAATTCAATTTCCAAATCCAAGCCTTTCTCATCTTCCATCTTCTCTTTCCAAATTTGAGTCCAATTCTCCATCCAATTCCTAGTCCAAGTCTTCACACCCATGAGAAAAGTCCATAGAAAATTCTGGAATTTTTGGCTCGCTGGAAAACTGGTATTATGGCCGGAATCCTGCCGGACAAGTCGCCGGAAAGTATCTCAGGTGACCGGCAAAGTCCACCCGGTCACCGGTCAACGGGTCAAATCGGTCAGGTGGGTCAAGTGAGTCGACTCGGTCAAAGTAACGAGTCGAAACCGAGTTAGCTGAGTCAGAGAGTCATGTCTGAGTCATGTCTGAGTCGGATCAGCTAACTCATCTGAGTGACAAAATAATGGTATTGGCCAAAGCCATTTGCACATGCCATAATCTGTGCTGCACCAAGATGGTGCATCAGTGCTTTCCTTCCAGCCATCTTGGCCTGCACCTTTCTCCGCAATATCTCCAACTCTAGCTGCTATTCCATCACATTGTTGTTCCATTAACAGCTTAAACCGCAACCTGCCAATTCACTCTAGCCTTCTGCAAACGCACAACTGCAGGCTCAGCCTCAATCCATCTCACTGCAGCATCAAAAACATCCATCGCCATTCCTAACCACAAGACCTGTCATTCAATATCCATTCCAGTTCCATCCTGGCTCTGCAATTCAGTTCAACCCATTCTGCCTCACTGCTTTCATCTCCTCAGGCCACCAGCAAATCGACTCTTCTACTCGCAATGCAGCTACAAACAACTCAGAGCAGCTACAGCTCCTGCGTCTCAATCAGCACCTGTAATTCCCATTGTACTTTGCAGCATCAGCTCCACTGCATTCCAGTTTTGCTATGCTGCTACTAGAACTCTGCCCTGCCTTTTTAATCCACCAGACACCACCATCTTGAGTTCAATTCGCTTCCATAATCAACAAACTCCTTAAGCACAACTGCAGCAGCATTTCACCATCTTCATCAGTTCATTGCCTGTAGTTCCATAGCATTGCATCCAACTCTCCCCTGCAACAGCAACTTCACTTCATGCCTGCACAAGCAATACTTTGTCTTCCCTGGCTCAACCTGCAATAATTCACAACGGCAACAACTGCAACTTCTCAGTCCCATACCCTTTTCAGCCCACTTCAAGCACTTCCTCGCAATACAACCATGAGCTTCAACGACTTCATTCATTCTACAGCTTGCATTCCATTGCAACTGTCCAATCCAGCTGCAACTAATTGCAGCAGCAGCTCTATCCTCCAGCAAGCCTGCACTCCATCTTGCCAGCTGCAATTGAAGCTTCACAGATTCATCCAACAGCAGCCTCATATTTCTTGTTTTCGACCATCATCACTGCCAATACCCACCGATAATCCTCTCTGTTGAGCCAACCAATACCCAGTTAACATTCACTCGATCTCGATTCATTAATCCTCATCTCCCTGAACATCAAAGACCACCACCATCTCCTGTGCAGCAGCAACGCCTCAGAACTCGAATCTACTCTTCTCCATGTCTTCAAATCGCCACCATACCCATTTGCATCTTTCCATGTATTAAACCAATTCATTTTCCCATCTGAATCTCAGGTTACATTGAACCCTTATTTCTTCTCGGCTTCATATTATCTCCTCCATCTTCTCGACATCAACAGCGGCACCATTTCTTCTTTTGAGATCTCGAATCCCTTATTCAAATCAAACCCAACCATCATTCTTCATGAATTTCTTCTGCAGCACTTACTCTCGATCTCTACTTTTTCATCAGCTCCATTAATCGGTTCTTCTCAGGCTCAATTAGATCCGTGACAACAACAGTTTTAATCATCACTAACAGCTCTCGATTAACGGCAGCAGCCATGACTGCTTTTCAACTCTTCTCTCAATTCTCGATTCTCACTTCGATCTAGCGACAGCAGCCATGACTGCTTGATTTTTCAGGTGAAAGGGAAGAGAGTGAAGAAGAAGAGAATGAGAGAAATATCTCTAGGGTTGTAATGATTTGGGCGTATTTGCACCCCAGTGATAAGGACCATCCCTCTCATTAGATAAGGGATACCCCAGAGATAATTACACCCTCTGATAAATGATAAGGGGTACCCTGATGACAACCCCCCTTAGCCTTGATTGGGCCTGGCTTTAGTACTCCTCCAAATTGGGTTGCCCCTTAACCTCAACTGGGCTCCAGATAGTGTTTACCTCGTGAAATGACAAATTTGCCCTTTTTGCTCAATTTTGGTGATTTCTCCTTCTTTTCCTCCGTGTGACTCCAAAGTAGCTACAAAACTCAAAACAAACGTAAAATACATAATTTACAAGAAAAATAGCAAAGAAAGCATAAACTACTAGATAGTAAATTAGGTGTATTCTACACCTATCAATACACTCTATGAAGAGATCAAAGAAAAAACAAGGATTAGTGGTTCTAAGACTGGCTACAATGGGATCCAGGATCCAAGATTGTACACTGTAGAAGTGTCGTAAATGGGTGAACAGTGGCTTGGATCCAGAATGGGTGCTGCGTTTAGCTTGGATGCAAGAAATAGTTGGGGATACAGGTCTTTATACTTAGAATGACGGTATTGAATAATAGAACTCGCGTGACTAGCTAGGAAGAGCTTTCTTTTTTTGAGCAGCTGCTTACTGACTTCGTGTACACACAAACCTTAAACTTAGCATAGCGGGAATGCCTTGTCGCATCCAACAATGGGGAGTTGATAGTAACACCTTAAAAACCTCCCGATATATCATTAAGTTGGACTCCCTCTAGTTGGAACTGCTTGTTTGGGGAACGGGGCTCACGAGACAAAGCTGGTTGATATGACCCTCATTGGTCTCATTAGAGACTGTCGGTCTCCTCATTTCGCTCGAAGGTTGAACTACAACATGTTCACTCGGGCATGACGACCTTATTGTCAGCTTTCTTTCCACTCCCTAAGGGTTGTAATAAATTCACATGATTGTACGATTTACGCATGATTGTAATACGATCCTTTAGGGTTAGGATCGGTATGACTAGGGAACCTTCCATCTTCTCTCTCAGCAGGAATTTAGCTATTTGGCCCACTTGAAGTTCTAATTTAGCAAGAGATTGGGAATTATTCTTAAAGTGCATGGTTTCCTCTTGAAAGTACCACAGCTCTTTCTTAACATTTCAGCTCTGTGTTAACATATCCACGGCTCTTTTTAGTATCTTAAAAGATTCCTCTAAGCTAGTCATTATTCTCGGAAAGATTCTGGAGGCTGGGGTTGACTGAAGAGTTCTTAGCATAACCAAAACACAGGGCGAGAATTACTAGTGACCTTGATTCGGCCATGAGCCAGAGATAAATTGGGATGGTTTCTCGACCCGGGTTGTGAGTCTCCCAGTATGGGTCGAACTTACGTAGGTTCTCAAACCTAGCATTGTTATAGATAGCATGAGCTTGCTCTTCACTAACGACCTTCCCAAAATGAGTTATCGGGCTCTATTCCACAACTAGATACTTGAGAGGTTCTATTAGGTTCACGAGAGACTATTTTTGTTTGACCCATTTCCCAGCTTCTAACCTTACGGACAAAGCGGCAAACTTAGCGTGACCCGAAGCTTGTATCTACCACATTGGTGCTACTTCTATTGACCAAGAGTCTTTTAGGGGTTCAACACAAGACTCCCAGCTTTGGGATTTCTCGTGACAACTCCTAAGAAAGGTAAAGGCATCCTCGGCACTTTTATTAGTGAACTCGCAGCACACATAGACTCGACCATGGCTTTGGTCGAATAGTCTAAACCATCATAAATAATCCTACAAGTTTCATCTTATCAAATCCATGGTGAGGACAGAGATAGGAGATCATTGAATCTCTCAAAACCTATAAAGTGACTCTCCCTCTTGTTGCACACTACTACTAATTTTACGCCTAACGATTACAGGTTTATGCTTAGGTAAAATTTCATATAGAAAACGACAATAAGTTCCTTCCATGTTTCAATGGATCTAGATGGTAGGTTGTTTAGCCGGGTCTTGGCTTTATCTTTTAAGGAAAATGGGAACATCTTAAGTTTCAAAACCGTGATGGTAAGTCTTATATTTTAAGCTGTCCACAAATTTCCTCAAAGTCCCTAATATGAAATAAGGGTTCTCATCCTCTTTTCCTAAGAATATAGGGATCATACGAAGGATACTAGCTTTTATCTCGAAGTTAGTGTATTGGCTGGCAATTTAATGTATGAGGCTCGGTTGGTCAGGTTGGGAACATGTAATCTTTCAAAAGTTGCCATCGTTGGCACAAGCGAAGTACTAGGGGTACTTTCCTCACTAAAGAGATAGATTTTCAAAGCTGAAGTTTCCAAAAACGGGGCTCTCAAAAGAAGAGTCTTGAGTTCCCAGCCTTCACAGAAGAACTACTAGGTTTGTCACTAATCGAAGCGACCTAGAGTGTTTCTTTTTCAAGCAGTTCTTTAAAGACCTCGGGCATACACTAGAAAAATAAAACAAAAGAAAAAGAAAAATCCTAAAGGAAGGGAAGTTCTATGCAAACACAAACAAGAGTGACTCACCACATGCAAACCTAATGATATCTAGCAAACAAAAAGCATAATGGCTCCACTTAGATTGTTTTTTACAGACGACACAATCCTTCGAAGGGGTGGTTACAATTTAAGCAAACCCCTTGGATCAATCCGAGTCAAAGTAAGTTGAATCGAGGCGAGGAAGCTCAGTGGAGCTTTGATACCCAAGGCCTCACCGCTATTACAAGGCGGCAGTCACGCATTGACTTCAGAAACCATCATGAACTTTTAAGTATGCTAAAAGAGTAACCAATATTTTTACGACTTTTCTACTAAGCTCGTTACCCTATCAGTCTCATTCTATTCCAAATTTTAAAGGCTTAGTTTCGCGTTAAGTATTGTTTTCTTAAGGCGGGCGAAACGATGATGAAATCGAACCCTTATCTTATGGCGATCCTTGCCCTTTACTTGGAATTTAAAAAGACGTTTTCAAGTCCCTCGAAGCATATATGCAAAGCGAAGGAATACAATAACTTCGTGACGGGGATTCGCGAGTGTTTCGACAAACTTACCTCCGTACCGAGGACGGATGAATCGTTATAGTCGGCTCGGGCCATGACTCATGTCATGTCACGAACCCAGAGGGCCGAGTGATATCGTAATCCTGCCGTCCTTCTCTGCAAACGGTTTAATATTTAATACTACCCTTCCCGTAGGAGTTTAAAAAAAATAAAGTAATGTCAAATGTCAAGTGTCCAAGTCCAAAAGTAAAAGTGCAAAGAAAAGAAAGTCTAAAAAAATATCTAAAAAAAATGCATCTTTTTTTTTTTTTTTTTTTCTCTTTTATAAAATATAAAAAATATCTTCTTCTTTTGCTCCTTTGCTTTGTCTTTAACTCCAAATCTTTAAGTATCCACCAAAAGCTTTGGCAAATATTTCTTTAGCTCCAAATCCCAAAATCACCAGAAAGGAAAAGACAAAAACCCAACGTAAAGAAGAACAAATAAATAAAAACCTAAAAGAAAATCTAAAAACTCTATCCTAAAGACAAGTCCCACGTCGTCGGCGCGCAAGGAGGTGATGTGACTCAATAATGTTGTAAAAAGGTTCGTTGAGACTTGTAGAAAGCAATGGATTTTAGACTTATAAAAATTAATAATAAAAGAAAACTTAACACAAAATTGATTCAAGATGAGGAAAATAACCAAGACAACATTCCTATTACACATGAATGAATTACGGTAAATAACCCAAAACTCTAATTATTATTTTTTGAAATCCTTGTTTCTTAATTCACAAATAATCAAGCAAATTCTCAAAAATTAATTGTATCCCTAAGCATAGATTATCTTAATACAAGCATAACCTATCTAAAAGGAATCACAACTAATGAAAAGAATTTTGCAAACAATTTGAAACTACGCAAAAGCGATGATTGAGTGAATTATAAATGATAAATTAGAAAAATAAAATGGTTACCGCTTATTCATGCGTAAATAGCTTCCTCATTGCCTTGGTTGTGGGAGAATTAGCCGCTCATCATGGTGGAAACACGCTCAAAATTCATTATTATTGCTCAAAGAGGTGTTTACAAAAGATGAAAAGGGAGAAGAAATTATAAAACCGGGTTTATATGATTTTATTGTTACAAACCGATGCTGTTCTGACGATAAAACAAAAGTGTCGTTGTCCTTTGATTTAAGTCGCTCTTAAACTCGGCCCTCGATTAAGTGTCGTTTATTCTTTGTTGAAAAACGACGGTCCTTGTGCGTTGATGTTCTTCGTGTTCTTCACACCGGCGGCAATGGTTTTCTGCCTTCGATTTTAGTTTTACGAGTGCGCTTCAACTCTCCCCAATCTCTCGTAAGTCTTCTCATGCTCCCATGACCTTTTATGTGACAACGATCAAATCTCCCCTCATAAGCTGCTCCAAATCTTTTCTTTTATTTTTTTGCACTGTCACGGGGAATAATTTCCCTTTTTAATCTCCTGCACGCATGCATTCCATTTAAACACCCCAAACACGCAAGAACTTGTCTAAGAATGAGTCAGATCGTGCGGGGGAGATATCTACACCCCAACCACGTAATCTCACAAAACCGCACTTTGTGACGAGTCTGTTTGTATCTCTCGTGTCTGTTTCGCTTCATTCACGCACACTGACCCAAGTTTTGCGATTCTAACACACATGCTAGTCTGTTTGGTGAAAGCGAGGATATCTATAACTAACTCCGTCGATTGAATCTCCTTCAAACTCGTAAAATCTTCTCGCAAAATATCGGGTTTTCAAAACCCAAATTCACTAAAATCTATTTTTGAAAGGTTGAAGAAGGTGCCTTAGCCAGAGTGTGGGGTGCGAATAGCAATGGGTTTCCCCTTAGCAATTAGGTTACCCCTTATCCAAAATGGGAGTCAGGATATGGAAATGTCCACTCAGGAAATTATTCCGACAACTTTAAATGAATTTTCAATGATCTTTATTTCAAAAGTACCTACAAACACACAAAACACCATAATAAGGACAAAGCGAGTACTAATCTGAGAAACATTGAGAACAAATTAGACACATAAATCGTCTATCATTGACCTTAAGGAAGTTTGAAAAGGACAAAGGAAAGAAAGAAATTTGAAGGATAGATGGGACCCACTTGATTCGTTATACAACCATTTGCATACCTATTATTCATCTTGGGCATTAGGTATTCCACGACACTAGTAGCAATAGGGTTAGTGCAAACTACCTTGATGCTTGGATCCTTTGGAAGGTCTTTACATTCATGGGGCACCTTGGCAATGCATTTGATGACGGAGATGAGAAGGGCCCTCTAAGGCGGTTGCAAACCAATTTGTTGGGAATTTCACTCTACTCCGAGTATTTTTGTTTTTAAACTTATGTTCTTATTTATATTGTTCTGTACCCTTATCATGAATTTAGAAACAAAATTCTTTGATTTTTATATGTATCATTTCACATTTGTATAGTGTGGGCTTATGAACATTTCCCAACATTATTCAAGGACAACCCTTCTTAGTTTATTCCGTTGATGACCTGCAGAACCCTGAGCCAAGAGATACTGAGTTGAACTGACCATCAGAAACCCCGTTAACAATCATCATTGTGAGAAATGAGATTGGCTCTGGACGCGATTACTACCAAAGATGTTGTGTTCGACCCTTACAAAGAAGGCTAGAAAGAACCGCCAATACTTGAGGTTTTATAACGTTGCATTTTACCAAGGGCCTTTGTTCCACCCAAAGGGATACGTTATGGTGATCCTCGACGTGTGATGTGGCAACTTGGATACAGAAATTACCTAGATGCATGACAGCCTCTCATAGAGGTACATTCTTGATTTTCTCGATTACATGAAAAGTTTCACAAAGTTGAGGGTAGAGTATGATCCAACTCGAACCAACACATTGGAGGGATATGGAACGCGTCGTTTGGTAGATGCTATTAATTGGGAGATTGTGAATAATGGTGATGAAGCGAACCAACCTACATTGATGATTACTTGGAATGGTCACATCCTTTTTTGTCGTGCGCCGGAGAGACGTCGAAGTTTCACCCCAGAAAAACCCTCAGTTCCAGCTCCTATAGAGGCACCACCTACGATGACCCAACTTAATAAGACCGTTGGATTCTTTAGTAAGTATTGTTAATTTCTTACTCGTTTAATGTACACATAATTTTATATTAGCATATATATACTAATTATGTGTTGTATGTATGGAACTATCGGCGTCGGCTTGGAAAGTTGAAGAAGTTGTTAGGTTGCAAGTACGAGGAAGGAGAGGTGCTATCCCTTGAAGAAATGGAGGAAGTCGTGGAAAAGCATTAAAATTGAAGACCAAGTGAAAGAGCTTTGTTTGGGGAAAAAGGAAGGCGCACGTTTTCAAGAAGCAAAAGACCTAGTGATGAACTCTATAGTTGTGTTTCGTTATTTGGATGGTGGTTTTATGTTTTGAACAATTTCTAACTTGTTTTTGGTTGAACTCTTTAGTTGTTTGGTTTTACTTTTGGTTTATGATACTTTGATGAAGAACATTTAAAACACGATTCAGTTGTTTGGTTTATGTTGAACATGTTTAGATTTCTAGTAAAATGTTGTCTCTGTAAGTTTTCTTTACACGGAAATTGATTAATGCGTCTTCTTGATCGGTTATGATGACCCTCGGAAATTGATTTTCCGGGAACAATAATTTCAATTGTCGTAATGCCCAATGATAATTGTAATCCCTCTCGTTTTCAATAAACACCAAGCCAATGTGAACGATACCTTGTCCGATGTTTGCCCAACGATGTTGAACAACGGCATGTTGTATTTGATTGTCTTGTAGGTGCAATCCATCTCTTAAAGAACACCACAACATGTATGAGCCAATTGTAGCAAAGGATGCGCAATGAATATTTGAAGGGTTTGTTGTCGGTCCTCTTTAATCTGCGTGTAGTTGTGATCCCAAACTATCTTACCCGAAGTTTTTGCATAACGATTATCCTTATATTCACCCTTCTAATGGTTAGTTGTACGCTATAAATTGTACTTAGAGAAGAAACGTTACGATCATCCTTTTCCTTGAAGCCTACGAGAATCAACTCTTGGTTTGATACATGCTTTGGTCATAATCTTTACATCCTCGAATTCATGACGTTTAAGCCCCATAAAATGAGGAGTGACCAACAAAATCTTTCGGATCCGGTGGTTATGACAACCCAAACCACACCGTACAATCCCATTAAATTTTCTTTTCTCTTAAATAGTATACAAGCTTAAATGGGCAATTATCCTTCTCGTCACAGTCTTTTATACCACAGTGGTCTTAACTTTGGATATACATAAACCTTCTCTTATGGCTATCCTTCTTTTTTTGTATTGCCCACTTCTCATGAAACCATCTCAAGCGATTATACGAACGTTGGGTATTCCTACGCAACAAACACATGTTCTTAAGAGCCTTATTGTTTTCCCAAAGCAATTGCTTCCTACGGAGATTTTATTCCTGCATTAGGAAAACAATGAAAAGATTATAAGGTTCATTACAAGCAATCCCCACGTAAAGTTCTAAAAGCTAGGTTAAAAGTATTGTTTGGTAACATAACGGAGGAATTTTATAGTATTCGGACGTATGTCCAAGACATGAGTTTTAGAATTTTTGGATCAATGTATGTCCATGATCTAAGGAATGAATGAAGAAAATTGAATTAGTTCAAAAATAAATAAATTACTATGCCGGGTACGGCTAGGCATGCTTGGCATAACAGTTAGCCAAAACAACCAAGCGGAAACAAGTGCCGGCATTCCATAATGTGTTAGGCATTTGGGCGCACTTGAAAAGATAAACTAATTTTAAACGATACGGCATTGTATTTTCTTGAACATTAATGCCGAAATAGTCAATCTGAAACACGCTCGTTACACAAGCTTCAAGCGGAAGCTGGAGCCGACATGCTCGATATGTAAGGTTTGAATGGTGTGCAATGCGGCTTTGTCCATAATTCGTAAACCACGCCCGTGTCGTTGCCGCGTGCTCGATAATTTATACCACTCGGTATTTAAGTTCAAAAATCTTAACTCCTGGATGTTTTCTTGTGGTACCGACATGGTAAAGTTAGGAGTGAACCATGCGGTTTGGATATTCCATGGAATATTCGGTGGTAGAGTAAAAAGTTAAGCTAACGTGTCGGCATGGATTTTTAGTTGAAGACCACGTCGACAGGCCTTGTTTCAAAATGGGGATATTTTAGTTGGCATGGATATAGTATGAATACCGTCTTGGGTTAGAATGATCTTGGCGGTAGTGACCGTCCTGCAATGTACCGGCACCAAGCTTTCGGAGAAAATGGCGGTTTCAAAAAAAAAAAAATCAAATTTTCGAACTCTTCAAGCGGCATTACATGTGTGTTGGGGATGCTTGTATGTTGAACTTGTTTACTTTCTTGGGTTGGTTCTTTAAAAAAACACTTCATACTCCACGAAAATCATGACCCAAGGGTGTTGGTTCATGATATAATTCAATTGTGAGTTGTTATCGTGCTTAGAAGATTGAAAGATATGATAGTTGAGCTAAAGATTGGCTGTTGCAATTCTCTCCTCACAATTATCTTCCATTTTCACAAAAAAATTTCCACTCAAAAATATTTTTCCCTCATATACTCTCACCTCACTCGCACAAATTCAAATAAAAATACACACTAATCTATCACTCCAAATACCCAAGATTTTACTAATTATTATTAACCACTAAGCTTTGATTAGTGAGGGCTAGATTAGGAATTAAAAAAATAATTACATAAGGGTGACTTGATTTGATATTTGGATCAGTTTTTGTCATGCTTAATATATCCCCAAATTAGTTTTGATATCCCCCAATTGCGCGTTCAAAAAAAAAAAAAAAAAAAGCATTATGAAAAATATTGATCAAGTGGAAGACCTTTTAGAAAAGATAAGAAAATCGATGGAAAGGGGTTACGAAAGCTTTGTCTAGTTTGGGGCATTTTACAATATGACAAAAAAGGTCATTAGAAATAAATTTCACGGAACCCTTGTCCAAGCATTCTCTTACTACCTATTTATCTGATTAATTAACATTAATTAATCGTATTGAGTGTTAATTAATCATGTTAGATGTGAGATCAGCTAATGTAAATCGATCTTTAAAACACTTAACAATTGAAAAATTTGGATTTTTTCAAAAACACTACCCAAAATCGGTTTACGTTCATGCACTTTGCTTGGAGTGGTAGTGTTCTTTGGTATTCATGAAGGACACTAGAGTCAGTTAATGTTTGCATATATATAAAATCAGTTTCCATAATGCGGTTTTGTTGGCGTCATAAACGTTGTTTTATATTCGTAGAAAAAATTCATTCGTTTCGAATCTACTCCTTTTCGTAGGTATGGATGCGCCAACACGTGCGTCAAACTGAACCCCTAGGTGATCCTAGTGGACGAGTTACCTATATAAAGGGGTTGGAGTCGATCTGTTGTAGGGAGAGTTCTTTTGAATTGTTAAGCAAGTTTTTAGAGAGAGAAAGTTTTAGAGTGATTGTAATTCTTTTACTCATTTCTATTTCCTATTGTAAAGATTCAAGTATTCAATCAATAGAAGTCATAATCATTCATCTTAAAATGACTTAATTGTGTAAATTCTAGTGAGGGGTGTAGTGTAGGATTTCCTACAACTACATAATGGCGCTACAAACAGGATTGATTGAAGATAAAAGATTGGATATTGTCATTAAAACAAGAAAAATCAAGAGTATGATGGATAAATTGAAGAAAATTAGAATCAAAGAGTAATGAAGAAATGGAATGTAATATGATTTCAAAATCAATGGTTAATGAATTTCATGAAAGTATTAAAGGGAGAATACATAAAAAGAGATTTTGAAGGAAAGAAAATCATAACAAAGAAAGGAGGTGTTACCCTTGAAAGAATGGGAAAAACAGAGAATTATATTCAAGGCAACGGAGATGTCGGGGAGAGCTTAAATCACACATCTCCTCTAGTAATTACGATAAGTGCCAAAGCAAAGAAGAAGGAAAATTAACAAAAACAATGGAAGAATGGGCAATAAATAGAACTTTAGTGGATACGGGGAGTTCGAAGAATATAATGTTTTATCATGCATATAAAAAATTGGGGTACAAAGATGAAGAAATGACTTCTGAACATGTCATATCTATGGTTTCGGAAAATCAATAACAAAACCTAAAGGGGAAATAAAGATACGAATTTTGTTGGGAGAAATTGAAACAAATGTGACATTATGTGTGGTAGATATGGAATCACCGTATAACATCTTGGGGAAGGCCATGGATACACGCAATAAAATCTGTAGCATCAACATTTCATCAATGTGTCGATTTCCTATGCCGAGTGGAATTGGCGAAATTAGAGGAGATACCGATAAAGGAAGAATGTATCATCAAATCAAGTAAAACATTATGAAGAACGAGTGAAGAGGCGAAAAGATCGTAAAGAAGATGGCAAAAGCATCCAAAAAGGAAGAAGAATTTAGAACATATATGATAAGAGGAAGAAGGAAAAGGAATATGTGGTGAAGAGAGTGATCTCGCAAAGGAAATAAGAGGGCCAACGCCCATGGGAGAAACGAAGGCTAGCTACGTTGCGGCGTAACCAACAAAGGAAGTGAATATTGGGCCGAAGAAGAACCCAAGATGTTAAAAATTGGAACTAAAATGGAAGCAGATGAAGAAAGAAAGAGACCGTTGATTTGTTGCGAGATTACAAAGATATCTTCGCATGGGATATGGAGATGCCTGGAATAGATCCATCTCAAGCGTGTCATAAATTAGAGATTGATAAAAATGCCCGTTCCATTCAAACAAAGAATTAGAAAGATCGCGACAAAGATATCATCCTCAAATAGAAGAAGAGTTGCGAGAAGATGCTTGATCTTTCGCATTATTAGGCAAGCAAAATACCCCGAATGGATAGCGAATATGGTCGTAGTTCCGAAGAAGAAAAAAGGAATAAGAATTTGCATAGATTTCACCGATTTAAACAAAGCTTATCCAAAAGATAGTTTTCCCTTACGGATATTCCGAGATGGTCGAATCGGCAGAAAGAAATGAAAGGATATCTTCCACGGATGGATATAAGGGATACAATCAAATCCCTCTCGCCGAAGAAGACCAAGAACATACTGTTTTTTTCGCCCCAAGAGGATTATACTGTTACACAAAAATGCCATTCGGATTGCGAAATGCCGGTGCGACGTATCAAAGGATGGTGGAGAAAGTGTTCGAACAATGGATACATAAAACATTAGAGGTATATGTGGATGACATGTTAATAAAAAGCAAAGAAGCAAAAGATCATGTGCGAGATTTGAAGGAAATTTTCGAACAAATGAGACGTTAACATCAAAGTAAATCCAGAAAAATGTACCTTTGGAGTGGCATCTGGAAAAATTTTAGGATACATTGTATCAAAAGAAGGAATACAAGTTGATCCGGAGAAGGTACAAGCAATTTGAGACATGCCAACACCAAAGAATGAAAAAGATGTGCAAAAGTTAAATGGATTATTAGCTTCGCTAGGAAGATTCATCTCGAGATCATTGATAAGTGCAAACATTTTTTCAACATACTTAAAAAGGGAACGAAATTTAGGTGGACGGATGAGTGTGAAAAGGCATTGCAAGGAATAAAAGAACATCTAATGGATATATCAATATTACAAAAAGTAGAAGAAGGGGAGGAATTACTAATTTACCTCGCGACAACCTCGCATGCATTAAGCGCAGTATTATTGCGAATGGACGCAGGGGTGGAAAAACCAATCTATACATCAACAAAACATTCAATGCTTTGCGAGAAAAATTATTCAAAAATTGAAAACTAATTTTGGCATTAGTTTACGCACGTTTAAACTTCGCATCTATTTTCAAGCGCACCGGTAAAGGTAATGACAAAAGTACCAATTGAGTCGGTGATGAAAAATTCAAAAGATCGGGAAGGGTTGAAAGGTGGAATGCTCAAGTAAGTCATTGTAAACTCAAATATGAAGTGTTATCCTCACCAAAATCGCAAGTTGTAGCAGATTTTTAGCGAAATTTCCATTAGAAGAAGATGAGGCAAAGAGAAGAAATGATGGATATAGAAGAAGAACATGGAAATCCAAGGGATTTATTAACAAAGCCAAATAGATGGGAAATATTGGTAGATGGATCATCAAATGGAGAAAGTAACGGAATTGGGATCATTATAATCTCGCCAGAAGGCAATAAAATGGCTTTTTTTTGATTGGAGTTTGCATCTACTAACAATGAAAGCAGTATGAAGCTATAATACATGCTTTGCGATTTGTAATAGAAATGAAGTTGGAGAATGTAAGAATTACCACTGATTCTCAATTAGCTATTCGTCAGATAAAAGAAGAGTATACTACAAATGAAGCATCCTTGAAAAAGTATAAAAAGCTTGTTGACGAATTGTCAGCGAAGATACCAAAAATAAAGTGGAGACACATATCAAGAAAAGACAATAGGCTCGCAGATGCTTTTGTTTTTATATCGAGTATGATGACAGATCCATATGCGAGATATATAAAAATACAGACACTTCAATCACCATCAATTAACAAAGAGGAAGAGGAAGAAGCGAAGTAATGCTCATAAGAGAGAAGCACAAAGATCCCATTGCGAGGATTGGAGGACGAGAACTTCATGCTTATCTAATGAAAGGAGAAACACCAAGAAATAGATTAGAAATGCATAAATTAAAAAGCCGTGCAACAAATTATGAATTAAGAGACGGAATATTGTACAGAAGATCCTTTAATGGACCCTCGATCGATGTTTAACACGAAAGGAAGGAGAAGCGGTGTTAAAAATGCTACAGTGGGGATGCTTGGCAATCATAGTGGCGGAAGATCTTTAGCACATAAGGCGAAAATGCAAGGCTATTATTGGCCATATATGCATGAAGATGCCAAGCAAATATCAAGACGTTGCGAAGATTGTCAAAGGCATGGAAAGAAAATACATGCACCGGGTGCACCGTTAACTTCTTCAACAAGTGTATGGCATTTTGGAAAGTGGGGATTAGACATTGTAGGACCATTTCTACCGTACAGGGCAAAGGAGATATTTGATTGTCGCAGCAGATTATTTCAAAAGTCAAATAAGTAAAAGCGGTACAACACATTCGCGACAAAGATATTTTTACTTTCATATTCGAAAACATAATATGCAGATTTGGAATTCCAAGACGGTTGGTATCGACAATGGGAAACAGTTTTGAGGACAAAATATAGAATTATTGCTTAATGCATTTCAAATAAAATGTGGGAAATCAACTCCTTTATACCCGCGAGCTAATGGACCAAGCGAAGCAACAAATAAAACAATTGCTTGATATATTGAAGAAAAAACTAGAAGGGCATAATAAGGCATGGTGTGAGCAAGTGCATAATGCGGTATGGGCTTATAATACAACAAGGCGAGAAGCTACAGGGGATGTCACCATTTTGCCTAACCTATGGTGTTGAAGCTGTACTTCCGACCAGAGGTTATTATTCCAACAACAAAGAGAGAAGCTTGGGAGAAAAATCTTAGTGCGGGTAAAATTTTAGTTAAATTAGATGAGTTAGAAGAAAAAAAGAGAAAGAGCACTACAAAGATAAGGAGAATTATCGGCGAAGATTGGCCGGAGAATATAACAAACGTGTCAAAACACGCGAGTTTCAACCAGTGATATGGTGTTGCGAGAAACACCAATATATCAGCCCGAGAAAGTGGTGGCAAATTAGCGAAAAAGTGGGATGGATCTTATATCATCAAGGAGATAGTTGGAACAGGGGCATATAGATTAATGGATCCAGAAGGCAAAGATGTGGGCCATAGATTGGGTAGACCATGGAATAGATTATATCTCAAGAAATATTACCCATAGAAGATGGAAAAGAAAGAATAAATTAAAAATGTTAAATGAATGAAATGATATGAAATGTTCCGCGACAAAGAGATTGCGAAATCAAGAAAGAATGTGCGAATATCTACGCAAATGAATTGACAAATATTAACCAAAAATGAATGATTGAACGAATTGACAAAAATGAATGAGTGAGTGAATGGGACAAACCTTTATGGCGTACACCTAGTTCGCGAATGATATTTCGCAAAGAGGCAAATATAAGACCTAAAGTGCGTCATATAAGGGGGTATCTCTTGACATGGCTCGGTGAAAAGGTTACACCGCTCCTGGAACCCGAGTCATGGAGATTTGGGGCCCATGAAAGCCTATCCTGGGAGAGATACCTTGGATTTCCAACTATATATATAAGGTTATACCACGTTGGACGCCCGAGGTCTCTTCCAAGGAGTCATTGTATGCTCAAGGCGCCGGGGTACACGGTTGAGCCAAGAGTGCCAGGGCATTTGAAGTATCTCGGCCATTCTTGGCAAGTCTTGGCATATGTTGCACTCGGCTCGAAGAAAACTCCACTTAGGGTGCAGTCTCGTAACCATAAACCCTATAGGTATAAGGGATAAGAGGCTGCGAAAACAACCAGTTGTTGTTAAGACCGGATGGGAGGAGCTAGTCTTGTATGGCCGATGTACGCCTCCTTGAAGGGGCAACCAGGGGAGATGATAAGGCGGCACCCTCCATTAGGGAGCTGATAAGTGTCACAAGACGACAATGTCATGGGGCTTTATATTCGCAAGAACATTTAGGCTGTCATATTGTCGCAAATAAAATATCTGAGGCAAAAATACTAAAGAAA
This sequence comes from Papaver armeniacum, assembly GCA_023531295.1. Classification (NCBI taxonomy): domain Eukaryota; kingdom Viridiplantae; phylum Streptophyta; class Magnoliopsida; order Ranunculales; family Papaveraceae; genus Papaver; species Papaver armeniacum. The sequence goes on along the minus strand of JAJJWW010009321.1, from coordinate 119,760 downwards.
TGATAAGACAAGATCAATGGGTCATTACATGAAAGTGTAAGGACGTCCTGCGATCTTGTCGCAAGACGTCAATATCATGGGATTTTATGTTCGCAAGAATATTTAGACCTGTCATATTGATGCAAAATGAGGGGTGGCAAAATAAGACCTTTAACTAGGAAGGCAAAATAAGACCACACAAAAACAATGATAAGGCAAGATCAATGGGTCAATACATGAAAATGTAAAGACATCCTGCGATATTGTCGCAACAGTGAATTTCAGCATAAATGAAGATAATAGAATATCAATCATTAAATACCAAAAATTAAGCTTGTTGAAAGAAAGAAGAGTAACGCAACAGTACATACATCAAAAAAGATGATAGAAGTACATAAAGGAGCAAAAGTACGAGAAGAAAGATTACAAGAGAAAATCATTTCTCAAATAGTAGCTTTTTCACTAGAAGGGGATGTTGGGTTTTCTTCGCCGACTTTATCTACGTTTTTCGCTAGCTAATATATTTCCAATGAGACCCTTCTTCATTGACCAGTTTCATTCGCGACATCATCATTGACGATTTTATTGGGAGAGACATTTTCTTCATTCTCGAGTTCTTCGCCAATATTATAATCAAAATCGCTATCAGGAGAATTAGGAACTTCATCATCACTTACTTCTAGAGGTTCAACAGACACAGGATCAAGAGATTTAGATAGTAAAACATTATTCACAAGAACTTCATCTAAGATGAAATTGACGAAGAAGTGCTTTCACTGATTTTTACTCTCTATATCTTTACAGTCACGCATGTAGTCGAATTTTCTTTCTACCCTATCGCGAGAACGTGCAAGAGAAGCAGTGAGTATTCCATTCTCCTTGCGGATTTTTGAGTAATTAGATTTCAAAGCAGTAATGGAGGAGTGAAGTTTTTTCTCAGACTCTGCAAAACAAAAATAAAAGAATTATACAAACAAAAAATATGAAGGCTTGATGAAGAAAGAATAGATGAGGCGATCAACTTCTATGACTACCTTCCTTACTCACGAGGTAAGATGTTGGATTAGAGTTGAACAACTATTCTCCAAATGATCCATGGCATTGTCAAAGTTATCTCCAATTAAACCTTTCGTACGTGATCGCCAACTTTTTCGTTGGAAATAAGTAAAGCATTTTCTTTTGTAAGGAAGAGTTGGACTTTTCTAGTTTGGAACATTGATCCTTGAATTGGTTTGCTTTTACACTTAAGGTTATTCTACCCCGCATTAGTTTATCCTTCTCACCAGCGATAACTTCTTCAAGTTGATTTCTCAAATGAGCAAAGAGATTGTTCTTGCTCTTTGCATAATTTTTGACAAACATCATACTTGTTGCAGTAAATCGCCACCTTGTTTAATAGAGTTCGCTTCTCTTGAGAAAGAGTTTCATTCTCATCGATAAAGTTTCCAACTCCAAATTAGCTTTGGTCAAAGAATAAGAGGCGAGATAAGTCATTACTTAATGAATCTTGTTTAAAGCTAAATCATCATTTTCTTTAGAAAGATTATCTATTTGATCAACGAAATATGTATGAAGATTATCTAATTGGTTATATTGCTCCATCCAAGCATCTCTATCAACTCGAACTTCTTCAACAAAGTAGATTCCAACTGATATATCTCCATTTTTCGTTTCGGTTTAAAAGCTTGAAGGGCGAACAAGGACTTGAGTCTTAAAAAAAAAATTAAAAAAAAAAAAAAATGGACAATATATAGGCAAGAATGTACCTTTCGGTTCTTCATTCTTATTGCGAAGGTTATCGCGATCCAAGTGAAACATTTTGAAGTTTTGATTCTCAAGATGGAGAGTATTACATTTTGCGGTCATAGCTTGGAGATCGTTCTTCAAAGTGTTAATTTCTTGTTCCAAGGATGTTTGCGAAACTCTATCGGGTCCAAGGTGTTTGCTAAAAATCTCGTAAATATCGAGTTGTGAGGATCGACAAGTCTTCTTAGCATCGTTCACAATGTCGATAGGACTTTGAAGGCTACCTCTATTCCTTCTAAATTTTCTTTAGTAAGTGGGATGCATTCGAAAAGGAAGTAATAGTGATAGAAGAAGGGAGAGATGAATCATCTTTTGTTAAAGAAATATCACGAGAAGAAGAAATAGGCTCATTCGCAATGGGATTTGTTGTGAGGGGAGTTGATCTATGAGAAATTCAGGCATAGAAATGTTATCTTTGGAAGAAACAGTAGGGATCTCTTGCGAAGATGTCGCGTAGGAGTTGTAAGTTTGAATGAAGGAAAAGTGACGGAAGGCGCAACGGGTTTAGAATGGCGAAGGCTTCTTGGGGGACTTATCAGCATTTTGGTCATCCTGCGAACCACAAGCTAAATAAGAAACAGAGGCAACAATATTGTTATTAAAAGAATAAATGTTTCTTAAATACCTTGTTACTCGCAGGCTTTCTTTTAGAAGCAATGGATTTCGGTTGCGAGCCCATAGAGATACTAGGGTTCGTAATAATGAATTTAGTCTTGGGTTTGTTCTTCTTTGAAACAAAAATGGCGGAGGATTCGTTAAAAGAAGAACAATATCAGGATAAAACAACTTCAATAAAAGAGATCAATCACAAAATGATCAAATTCAGCAAAATTAACAAACCTTGATGCCATAGAAACGGTAGCAGAAAAATAATAGCGGGAAAACGATGAAGAAGATGATGAAGAAAAGGAGCAGAAAATAGTTGCAGACGATGAAGAAGACGAAGTAAAAGAAAAGGAATGATTTCACAAGAATCCTCCTTTAAATAGACGAAAAAAGAGTAACCGGATAACATTAAATGTGCCTTAAAAAAGGAAATTTTAGACACGTGTAAACAATCATTCCCGAATTCACGGAATCTTGTCGACGTAAAATTGATGGAAAATCAACGATTGCGAGATCTCAAAATATTGGTTCTCATGACATTCTCTCCTTCGCAGAGAAGACATGAGAAGAGGCAAGATGTAGGATCGAATATCGCGACATCAATACTTCGCGAGATTAATAAATAACGACATTGCGAGGAGTCCCGGGAAGTAAAATAAATGACGCAATGAATGACGACAACGAGAACACGAGGAAGATATGAAGACTCGGCGAAATTTAGGAGTGTCGCGAGGTTGTATACTTGTACACTTGCGATATCTCGCAAGCCATTCCCAGAAAATAAAGGACTGACTTAGTCATTCATCCACCGTGTACTACCCTATATAAAGGGTAGAGTCGATCATTATAGGGAGAGTTCTTTTTGAATTGTGAAGCAAGTTTTAGGAGAGAGAAAGTTTTAGAGTGATTGTAATTCTTTTACTCATTTCTATTTCCTATTGTAAAGATTCAAGTATTCAATCAATAGAAGTCATAATCATTCATCTTAAAATGACTTAATTGTGTAAATTCTAGTGAGGGGGTAGTGTAGGATTTCCTGCAACTACAACTTCATTGGGATTGTGAAGCTTCACCGATACAACTTTCTTGTAGTTGTGTGATCGATCTTGTTGTTTCTATCGTATTGAGTACAATCGTAACGATTGGCTTGAGATTGATATCTCCGATAGGCAAGATATAAAAGTAGTCACTAACATCTTCGTCTCATCGTTTGTGATTCCACAATATCTTCTTTCGCCCCGCGTCGATTAAGATTATTATGAGGTGATTTATAATACTAGGTCGTTCTTCGGGAATATAAGTCCGGGTTATCAATTGGTTCTTATTCACCTTGATTTATCAAAACACGTAACAAAACTCGTAGGTATTTACGTGGGAGACAAATTATCTATTACCGTAGACTTTTACGTGTGATCTGATTTGTTTATTAAAGTCTTCGACTTTGGGTCGTAGCAACTCTTAGTTGTGGGGGAGATCAGCTAAAGGAATCAAGTGCGTAGTATCTTCTGCGGGATCGGAGACGTAAGGAGCGCAAGCGTACCTTGGATCGGTGTGAGATTTATTGGGGTTCAACTAAAGTCCGGACAAGTTAGTTTGTAGTAGGCTGAGTGTCTGTGAGCGGCTTAATACAGTGTGTGTTCAATCTGGACTAGGTCCCGGGGTTTTTCTGCATTTGCGGTTTCCTCGTTAACAAAACTTTTGGTGTCTGTGTTATTTCTTTCTCGTATTATATTTTGTTATATAATTGAAATATCACATGTTGTGCGTTAAGTTCAATCAATTAGAGTATCCAACCTTTGGTTGTTGATTTACATTGATTGACACTTGGATACTAGTCTTTACTTTATTAAGATTGAGTCTAGTTTATTTGCTTGAAAGTATATTGGAGTTAGTCCATACAGTTGCTAATCGAAATATTGGGTGTGGTTGTTGTACCCTCGCTTTTCAACTACTTATAGGGAACTCATGCCTATTGGAGATGCTTCTTCACTTCCAAAAGACACATAAGGTGTCTAATGAGAATGGTTGTGTCTTTTGTGAACCATCACACCCATTAGAGGTGCCTCTTGATCTCCAACTAACATCCATTGTGTCTATTCAACGTAGGACACTCCCCATATAGCGGCAAACCCAAAAACGAAAACCATATTATTTTCTATGTTATTGAAAATATCCAACAATCTCCCCCCTATTTTCAATAACCAAAAAACATGAAAATAAAGTAAAACTTATAAAACAAGAGTGGTCGCATCGGTCAAGTGATTTGCCTACATACAGTGGGATCGGGCGGTATAGTTCAAGGTAAGTTGAGACAAAGCATCATCGTTGGAACCAATACATAAATGATAGGTACCTTTTGTTTTTGAACCTTAACTTGTAAGATATTCAAAGCTTTATCGAGGTCCTATGGTGTAACATATTGATTTCCGATAGTAAGAATGGTCTTATTCTCATTTTAGGAAATGGCCCGATTTCCATATACTCATATAGGTAAGTCTTGAAGGTGTTTACGAGACACCTTGTGATAAAAATTAGACTTATTAAGGATTTTCATCCATTATTAAGGATTTTCATATTGATTTCCGATTGTGAGTTAGTGTGTTAATCACTACACTAGTGGGATCCATGCCAAAGATCATAGGAAATGGCCATTTCCATATACTTACATTAGAAGGACAATGTTGGAAAAACTTAGTTTTTTTCAAAACATAAGTTGGGTTTCCGTTATTGGTGATCCTTCTTTCCAAAGATAATTCTACCAATTTTTTCTCCGTTTCAATGGCTAACCTGCAATTACTCCTTTCTTGAGTAATTGACTTACAGTTCACTTGTCTAAGACTTTCTTGTCTTTCCTTTTCATTATAATTCTTGTTAGAGACGTTATAGATCATAGCTTTGATTCACAAATAATCAAGACTGCTTGAAATGGATTCTTCCAAAGTGAAATCTCTATAAATTAGTTTCTAAGCCATTCTTCCTCGTTAATTTGCATCTATTTATGCAATCAATCAATTTTGACAACATTATTAAAATTTTCTAATTGTAACTTCTCTAGGAATCATAATTAACATTCACAGTTAATTCACAAGAAATCATTATAGACTTGCATTCACTAGAGGCATACACAATTTGTAGGCAAATTATATCCTTGCTATTTCAACAGGTATAACAATATGATGAATAACTTCTTTACTCATGCCCAATCCTCTACAAATTCATATCTGAAAAAATATATAGACAATGTTTATTTAACATTTAAACACTATGTGATGCAAAATGTTCAAAATATATGCGTCGGCAATATCGTAACACCTCGTCGTTGGATATTTGGTTGGCCACCCAATTTTCCAATATGTTACATATCAACCGGTATTCCACTACGTTCGATGTCATTTAAGACATTTCATTTTCCAAATTTTGGAACCTATAATTCTTATCGCAAGAATTCTTTTCATATCACATAAATGTTATCGCAACAAGTGTCGCTAATTTAAAATTTTCAAATTTATAATTCCTACCGCAAGAATTATATTCATGCCAAAAAATTGTTATCTCAACAACTATCGACGGATGCACAACCAATGGAAAATTTATATGACATTCCTGTTAGTTCCATTTCATGACACTTATATATTCCAAAGTGCAATTATATGTCATGAAGCACACTTACTGACTTATATTAGTATTAGTTTCTACTGAACATGTATGCTCACATTTCTGAAAGGAAACACTTCAAATCCGATGACCGGTACTCATACCATTTTCTTGGATTTTCTCGAAAAGATAAACACATTTAATGCGAAGGGTAGACGTGCACGGTTGAGAAATAACAGTTGAAAAAGACGTGTAAAGAAATGGATGGAGGAAGAGATACGTGTAATAAATTCTGCGTAAAAGTACAGAATCATGTCAATACAGAAAAATATGAAAAAATGAACATCTGCGGCATTTTGAAAGTACTAGTTCTCATGACATTCTCTCCTTCGCAGAGAAGACATGAGAAGAGGCAAGATGTAGGATCAGAATATCGCAACACCAAGACCCTTGAGAAATACATAAACGACACCTTTGCGAAGATATCGCGAGATGGGTAATATAAATGACGCAACATATGACGACACCTGAATACGAGAAAGATGTGAAGACCTAGATTTAGAGATTTAACATTTGAATACTTGCGAGGGTGTCGCAAGTCAGATCCGAAAATAAAGGACAACCTAGCTGTCATCCACTATGTAATGTCCTATATAAAGAGCCGAACGGGCTTAAGAAAAAAAAGGAGAGATCTTTTTAGCGAGAGAGAAAGTTTTGAGGAGAGAGAAAGTTTAGAGTAGCAATTATATTCTTGATTTCACTTCCTTCTTGTAAAATTTCTAACTCAATTAATAAAGAGATTGATTATTGATCTTAAAGATGTGTTCAATATTACGAATTCTTGTGAGGTGTGTATTGTAGGATTTCCTGCAATTACACTGGCCTAAACCAAGAAATGGCCGTTCCAGGCTTGCTTCGGTCACAAAGTGAAGGAGAAGGGTTGATCTTAGGGAGGGAAGCGAAGAAAGTGTTGAGACCAGAATAATTGATTCTGGAAGTGTGGGCGTTTTGTGACTTATATCAGAAAGTTGAACTGGCTAGCTGGATGAAAAAACTATCGAGATGATTTCGGATGTTGTATTGTTCTCCCGACCAAAAACTGTTTTGGTGGAAATAGGTGAGACCTATTTATACAAGTCATAGTGAAACGTACCCTGGTCTCGTAGGAAGTGGAAACGATTGAGTGGTGGAAGAAAAGAGTAATGTGTAACTGTAAGATGTTATGCTTCCATGATGAGGAAAGTGAATTCGTGTAACCGCCAGTTATTACGCTTCCATGATGAAGGAAATTAATTGTTTACACCGTTACTTTTCACCACCACTAATTATCCTACTTCATGACACTTTCTTGTAACGGGCGCATTGCACGCCGCACGCTGTAAACCGCCAGACCAATACCCTGATGAGCATCCCCCAGTTTGTGACATATTTTGATGTCTCGAGTGTTTTCGTGGAAAACATGTAGCACTTTGCTACGTGTGGCAAGTTAAAATCGAGAGGCTTGCCGCAGGTAAATAGCATGTGATGCTAGGCTCGTTTTGGCTAGTCGCCTAAAACTTGTCGCGAGCTTACCGGTTTGGTGGCGAACTTCGATGGCCGAGATCGCATCTTATGAATAAGGGTAGCCGTTGATTGTGGCTACCTTGTGTTGGCGCCTGACAATGGCGTAGTGGCATTGCGGCATGACTTGTGCATGCCAGTGGCACGATGGTGCAAGTGGCGCCTGGCGTAGCCATGGTCGATGGGTTTAGGCGGTTGGTTGCCTAAGAGTTGCCATAAGTCCATCAGTTCGGTGGCGAACTTGGATGGCTGAGATTGCATCTCATGAAGAAGGATGGCCATTGATTATGGCCACATCTTGTTGTATAGCTAAGTGGCGTCAGCCACATGCTAATGGCATGCCAGTGGTGTAGCCTTGGCATAGCGGCATGCTAGTAGCCGTGGCATAGTGGCATGCCGGTGATGTTACTGGCATCTCCAAAGCTAAAAATTGGCTCCGTGGCCAAAGTTATGGTTTGGTTCCGTGGAAGAATTAGTCGTGGAAGAATTAGGGCTTGGCATGGCCAAGGTGAAAGAATTCGCCTTGGAAGAATTAGGGCTTGGCGTGGCCAAGGCTCCATGGAGTCGGACCCACATGTGGCGTGGAAACATTGGCCCCGTTGCCACGCCAATCCCATTGCTCTGGGAACGTTATTTGGCTTTGGTAGCAATTTGCTGTTAGGGTTTGGCCTGTCGAAACCCTAATTAGTGCACGTGGCGTGCGTCTCACGGCATGGCGCTACTTTTGTGCAAATAGCGCCATGGCTTTGCCAAAGGAACTATGGCAAGACCATAATGTGGAAACGGCCATGGGAGTAGGAATTGTCGTGGGTGGCTATCTATGGCAGGTTGCCACGAAGTGGCATGTTTGCGAAGTTGTCGCGGTAGAGTGGCATGTTGGCATGCTACCACGGTAGAGTGGCATGTTGGCATGCCGACCAATATGTTGTTGTGGTAGGGCGTGTTTGGCTTGCCGATTAGTATGGTGGCACGACGGTGCGTTTGGCCTTTAATGTATGGTGGCAAGTTCGTGAGCAACTTGATTGGCCAAAAAAAGGGCCGGCCAAACATAAGGCGCGACTATACTTCTAGTGAGAGTGTGGAGAGTTTAAAGCGACACGATTGGTCGAGGAACTAGGTTCGGGCGTGGGCAATGGCGCTAGCTGGCCTTGGGCATGGCCACGCCTTTTCTTCTTCTGCGTCTCCCTGTTTTTCTTATTCCGAGCGAGGTTTCACACCGCTAATCCATGGCGGATCAATTACTTAGTTTGCTTAGGCTTACTTTTGACAAGCAAGGTCTGGTATATTGCACGAGGCGCGAAACCCCTAACTTCGCGAGTTAGTCGGGACGATAGATCAATTCTATGTGTCGACACGAGCTCTTTTAAGTTCGTTGCCGAGAGAGCGACATGCTTTTTCGATTGAATACCTTATGCAAAAATCTTATTCTTAATACTTGGAGATTCGTGCTACTCTGCTGCGAGTGAACACAAATCGTCATGCCATATCACCGGAGAACATAACATATAAGGCATTCAGAGGAACTTATATTAAGTGAATATACGCGAGGCGCCGAAATTTACAGAACATCTGGGATTCACCAGTCTGGATAAATTTCATGTAATTATATTGAGCGGCTCAATAAATATGCCAGTGGAGAGGTTAGCACACGTGGCTCTGTTTCCTTGCAAGGTGACGTCACATCAGATGCAAGGTTTTACGATTTTAACCCTAATCTAAAAACCACCATCAACATTAAGTCCCCAGCTTGGCTCGGAAGTGGCATTGTTGCGGGGTAAGCATGAGATGGTGACAAACGAGGATAAAATCGAAACAACAAGTCATGAAGAGATTGTCAGGAAGATTTGGCTAACCTTTGTCAGGAGGCACGAAGAATCTGCGATCATTGCATCGGCGGCTTCGCATAAATTTGGTTTGGACATGGGGTGCTGGCCTCAGCACCGCGAATTTGGCTACTAATTGGCAGAGGTGGTACTGCGAGTTGGTCCGCGGAACGGCGAATGTTGCTAGCCGGCTAGGAAAGGTAGATGGCGCTGTTGGCTTTGAATGATGGACGACGCTGCTTGGTTGGCTATATCCATGGAGTGGTGCTGCTGGTTAGATCCACGGAGCATCGTTGTTGGCTAGGTCCGTGGAGTGGTGTTGCTGGCTAGGTCCATGAAGTGGTGGATGGCACTTGGCTGGCTAGATCACGAAGAAGCACAGATGGCACGGCTGGCTCCTGATTCGTGGAACGGTGGATGACGCTGCTTTGAACGGCCAAGATGGCGCGTCCTTGGCTGGTAGAGATGGCACTGCTTTGAATGGCTAAGATGGCGCTAGCTAGGTCAGGAAATGGTGGAAACTGTCTTCAGTCCATGGAATGGTGAAAATATGGTGCTGGAACTTCGGCTACCAAACGGTGATGATAGCGCTGGAACTTTGGCTTCAAATGGTGATGGTGGTGCTGATAGCTTCAGTCCGTGGAACGGTGGAAATGGCACTTGGAAGGTTTGCTGGCTGGATCACGAAATGCTGGAGCGTTGGCGCTAACTTAACCACGGAGTCTTTGGAGCCATAGAGAGTTGGCTTGACCACGGAGTCTTTGGAGCCATAGAGAGTTGGCTTGACCACGGGAGTCTTTGGAGCCATGGAGAGTTGGCTTGACCACGGAGTCTTTGAAGCCATGGAGCATTTGTAGGTTGAGCGACTGGTGTTCCTCGTGCTGGCACGCTACTGGTTCGGTAATGGAGAGGAGATATTGTCACACTACTTGTTCGGCTATGGAGCATGAGTGTAGTGCGCCTAGTCATCTATTCCCGTTCATGGAGTAATAAGGAATCCTTATTCTTTTCAAACTCTAAAATCTGCGTTCGTGTGAAAAGGGTATCGACCCTCTTCTCGCTTTTGTTGTTCGTCCGCTCCGTGCTTTCATCTGCAAATATCTGGCTCCTCTTCGTCATCTCAGATCCTACTTTAATTGCATCGCTTTGAATCCATGCTTATGGGATTTGATACGAGCTTATTTTACTCTTATGGATGTGATGTTTGGATTCTTGGAATCATCTCATGGACGAAAATTGGATAACGAAGGGGTAGCGAGAAGAGAGTTATGTCGTTAATCATGGCTCCCTCTGTCTCTTCAAGAAAAATGTTTCACCGCGTCTCTAGAGTTATCTCATGAATGCTTTGATTCTTGTCGAGGATGGACCGCGATGAGCGATCCCAGTCGCACTCCTCTTTGGTTCTTGGAGTTGTTTCCTCCGAGTAGGCTTGGGATCCGTCGTGGGCCTCGTAAAGTGTTCCACACGCCTTCGGGCGAGAGGTGATGATATTCTTACGCTACACCTTTGAAGAGTATATGACCTCGTCGTGGCTACGACTTTTGGGTTGACCGCGTCTTCTCAGCTTTGACAGTGAAGGGATTTCATGTAAATCTTCAGTCCTCAAGTGTGGTTTACATGTTTCCATCTTGTATGGTCGGTGGGTTGTCCATGATAAAGATATCACCATCTTGCATCCTTACTAGTGATTCTATTACTTCTTCCATGTGAAACCAAATATGGAGAAGTACGGATTACCCCTGTAGCGGTTGTTGCTATGGTGAAGCTCTGGTCGGTAACAAGAGCGAGAACGATTCTTGGCAGCAATTTGTGATCATAAGAGACTACATTGTCATGGCAACAAAATAGGTTGGCTGGAATTGAATGGATGTCCATGAGAGCAAAGGAATTGGCGGATGTATAAGCGAGTAAAACGCCCACGACCACAAGCTTTGGCGGGATGAGACAGAAAGGTGGCCAAAATTATGAACCTTGACTGGCTGCGATCACGATCCTTGACAGGGAGGAGTGTCGACTTATGGAGAAAACTTTAAAGCGGAGCGGCTCTTGGATAGAAACGTTGAAGAGGAGCGGCTTCTGGAGGTGAGACGTTGAAGCGGCTCCTTGAGCGAAACGTTGGAGCAAAACGGCTTCTGAAGAGAACGTTGAAGCGGCTCCTGGAGCGCAACGTTGAAGCGGCGCGGTTTCTGGAGCAAAAAGTAGAACCTTCTCCTGGAGAGAACTCCAGTGAGGGCACCATTAACCATTGACTTCGAAAACGGGTTGAGACGATATGACATATGGGAAGACGGCATACAAATAGTCTTTGGTCGGCAAAATCGTGTTTTTCTCCTCATGGGTAAGAATACGATTCTTCTGTTTGATTTCCCCTTGCAACTAGAGTCTTGTCGGTTATAATGTCGAAGTTGGAGGCTGCGTCAATTAGCGTCTTTGTAAAAATCGACATACTTCAAGTGAACAGTGGTTAGGAGTCCCTAGTTCCATCTATCAATCGTGCTTCCAAAGAGAGGTTGGGGTTTGGGAACGGCCCGCTGGCTGGAAAAAACTGCTTTCCTAATACAGTGCGGTTGGGGGCTGCAGATATGTCTTGACACTGCACCTTGGAGAAATACAGAAACTCACATAAATGTTTCATCATAGACTGCACGATTTTGTGGACGGAGTCCCCAGAAATTATGCAGCTTCGGAAGAGGGCCTCCGTGAACTCAGGAGGGTTCTTGATTTTCTTTGCCTCGATTTTGGAGAAATCTTTACTGATTTTCACGTGTGATGAAATTGGATTGCTGATTCTTTTCTACTGGGCGTTCAGGAGCAAAACGAGCCTCTTCATCTATAAATGCGCGTCTTTCTAAAGTGCTTGCGCAGGATGTTAAAAGTATTTCTTTGTCAGCTCTATCTGGGGTTGACGTGACTCTTGTGGTAGTCGTTCCGTTAGTGTCTTGAGGAAGATAGGTATCTCTTTCTGAGATGTAGCATGTCTGTCCGAGCCTTACGTGAACCTTTTGTCTTTCCATCAAATCAAGAGTGGCAGGAGGAGGTTGACTTCCTCTGGCTCCTCTAGTCTCTTGTCCCGGTGGTGGAGTAGCAGCAGCTCTGGTGACTGTTGGAGGTGTCACCCTTGAAGAAACGTTGGGGTAGCGGCAGCGGCTCTGGCTCTGGTGACTGGAGGTGTAACGCCTGAAGGAACGTTTTCCGCGCCGCTGGTGTTGACAAGTGGCATATTAATGCCACTGGAAGAAACGTTAATACCAAGAGAAATCTCAGCGCTAGCGTTTTCAGGGTTTGTTGCTGATCCGGACCTAGGTTCTACCATCTTGAGATCGGGATTGAAAAAATGAAATTTGAAACTGGAAATTGGAATTGCAACCGAGAGATTAATCTCCCACTGTGGTCGCCAATTGTTTATGGGTGAAAACTGTTTCTGCTGATTTTGGTAATTTTGGGTGTGTAGGTGAGAAATGAATCTAAACCCTAAACAATGTACTGCACGGGAGTACTTTTGATTCGATAGATCAATCTGTACAATCCTAGCCTAAACCAAGAAATGGCCATTCCAAGCTTGCTTCAGTCACAAAGTGAAGGAGAAGGGTTGGTCTTAGGGAGGGAAGCGAAGAAAGTGTTGATACCAGAATAATTTATTCTGGAAGTGTGGGCGTTTGCGACTTATATCAGAAAGTTGAACTGGCTAGCTAGATGAAAAAACTATCGGATGATTTGGATGTTGTATTGTTCTCCCCATCAAAAACTTGTTTTGGTGGAAATAGGTGAGACCTATTTATACAAGTCATAGTGAAACGTACCACAGTCTCATATGAAGTGGAAACGATTGAGTGGTGGAAGAAAAGAGTAATGTGTAATCTGTCAAACGTTATGCTTCCATGATGAGGGAAGTGAATTCGTGTAACCGCCATTCATTACGCTTCCATGATGAAGGAAATGAATTGTTTACACCATTACTTTTCACCACCACTAATTATCCTACTTCATGACACTTTCTTGTAACGGGCGCATTGCACGCCGCACGCCGTAAACCGCTTGAAGAATACCCCGATGAGCATCCCCGGTTTGTGACATATTTTGATGTCTCGAGTGTTTTCGTGGAAAACATGTAGCACTTTGCTACGTGTGGCAAGTTAAAATCGAGAGGCTTGCCGCAGTAAATAGCATGTGATACTAGGCTCGTTTTGGCTAGTCGCCTAAAACTTGTCGCGAGCTTACCGGTTTGGTGGCGAACTTCGATGGCCGAGATCGCATCTTATGAGTAAGGGTTGCCGTTGATTGTGGCTACCTTGTGTTGGCGCATGACAACGGCGCAGTGGCATTACGGCATGACTTGTGCATGCCAGTGGCACGATGGTGCAAGTGAAGCTTGGCGTAGCCATGGTCGCGGGGTTTAGGCGGTTGGTCTCCTAAGAGTTGCCATAAGTCCATCAGTTCGGTGGCGAACTTGGATGGCTGAGATTGCATCTCATGAAGAAGGATGGCCATTGATTATGGCCACATCTTGTTGTATAGCGAAGTGGCGTCAGCTACATGCTAGTAGTCGCGGCATAGTAGTATGCCAGTGATGTTGCGGCATGGCCAAAACTAAAAATTGGCTCCGTGTCCAAAGTTAGGGTTTGGCCCGTGGAAGAATTCGGCGTGGAAGAATTAGGGCTTGGCGTGGCCAAGGCGCCGTGGAAGAATTCGCACAGTGGAAGAATTAGGGCTTGGCGTGGCCAAGGTGCCGTGGAAGAATTAGGGCTTGGCGTGGCCAAGGCACCGTGGAAGAATTAGGACTTGGCGTGGCCAAGGCTCCGTGGAGTCGTACCCACATGTGGCGTGGCAACATTGGTCATGTTGCCACGCCAATCCCATTGCTTTCAGGGAACGTTATTTGGCTTTGGTAGCAATTTGCTCAAATTAGGGTTTGGCCTGTCGAAACCCTAATTAGTGCACGTGGCGTGCGGCTGCGACATGGCGCTACTTTTGTGCAAATGGCTCCATGGCTTTGACAAAGGAACTATGGCAAGACCATAGTGTGGAAACAACCATGGGAGTAGGAATTGCCATGGGTGGCTATCTATGGCAGGTTTCCACGAAGTGGCATGTTTGCGAAGTTGCCACGGTAGAGTGGCATGTTGGCATGCCGACCAATATGTTGTTGTGGTAGGGCGCGTTTGGCTTTCCAGTTAGTATGGTGGCGCGGCAGATTGCGTTTGGCCTTTAATGTATGGTGGCAAGTTCGAGCAACTTGATTGGCCCAAAAAGGGGCCGGCAAACATAAAGGCGCGACTATACTTCTGGTGAGAATGTGGCGAGTTTAGAGCGACCTGATTGGTCGAGGAAATAGGGTTGGGGCGTGGCCAATGGCGCTAGCTGGCCTTGGGCATGGCCACGCCTCTTCTTGCTGATGCGGCTCCCTGTTTTTCTTATTCCGAGCGAGGTCTGCACCTGCTAATTCATGGCGGATTAATTACTTAGTTTGCTTAGGTTTAATTTTGACAAGCAAGGTGCAGTATATTGCGCGAGGCGCGAAACCTAACTTCTCGCAAGTTAGTGGGACGATTGACTGAATTCTATGTGTCGACACATAGCTCTTTTAAGTTCGTTGCCAGAGAGCTGCATGCTTTTTCGATTGAATACCTTATGCAAAAATTTTATTCTTGATACTTGGAGATTCGTGCTACTCTGCTGCGAGTGAACACAAATCGTCATGCCATATCAACATTAAGAGTTCAGCCAGAGAACATAGCATATAAGGCATTCAGAGGAACTTATATGAAATCTACAGAACATCTGGGATTCGCCAGTATGGATAAATTTCATGTAAGTATATTGAGCGGCTCAATAAATATGCCAGTGGAGAGGTTAGCACACGTGGCTCTGTTTCCTTGCAGAGTGACATCACATCGGATGCAAGGTTTTACGATTTTAACCCTAATCTAAAAACCACCATCAACGAAGAATGATCCGTAAACCATATGTATGTAGTGTGAACTACTAAATAATTCTCCCCATTTTTGCCAACATAAATTGGCAAAGGTACGAAAACTATGGGATCGTTATAAATTTTCAAAAGATAATTCATGACTAAAAAGGCATATCAACTTTTCTTTAGTTGATTTCACATAGTCGAAACTTAGTATATTCATCAAGGAGTTTATTAAGATACAAGTTAACCCCTATAAATTCCACAACCGCTCTCCCCACAAAGATATAGCAATTAAGCACAAGTTCATTTAAGAACTCTTCCCCATTTAAGAGGAAGGATGATGTCAATCGTTGTAGTTCGTTTTTGCTTCACATTCTTGGTCTTCGAGTAATACTTGTATGTCTCATATTCCTAGACTTTCTAGTCTAACCTATAAGAAGTTGTGTCTAGTACATAATCAAGCGACTCTTAGATGAGTTTTGGTTCACTAAAATATGAAAACCAAACTTGACATACCAAAGCTTGGTGGGTTCTACTGAGTTATGCTCTAACACGGGCTATTTTCGAATGATAGTCTGGAATCACTATTTAGATTACGAAAAATGGATTATTCTTATCCGAAATTCATCAAGTATGAACAAGTGTTCATCAAGCTTAGTCATATATTTCGAGAAGTTCCTTAACTTGGTAATTAGTCCTCGACTCGAAATTCTTTATATGCTTTCGAATAGTCTAATTAGTTATGTGACAACGTCTCATAGGTAGAAATATGAATATAACTTGAGATATAGGTGGTTCAAGTCTTCACTTACCTTTTGTTGAAGATTTTATCCAAAAGCTTCTGGTTGATCTCGCCTTCAAACGGTAGAACGCAATGATGACTATCTTGATGTCCGTTTCTCAACTAGATCTTCTATCCTAATCCGAGAATCAACTAGTTGTAGACTAGAAATCAAGATAGTTTTGACAACTAAATTTGACAACAAGCTTGAGATAGAACTAACAAAATATTTGAGAGATACAATGTTCCGGTGGAAATGGGCTCGTGTCTGTCACATTCATTTGACTTGCGGGCATAGTTGATTAACCTGTGAAAGAATCAAACCAGTAATCAGAATGATTAGTCGAATCAAACAAATCCATATTTTGTACCTGGTCCATGAAGAGTTTACTGATATGGACCGTTCGTGGTTGACGAGCAGGTAAAACTCATAGATATGGATTATCGAACAAAGATCCTCATTATGCTTATAGATCGAATCGGTCGGATCATAATTCTTTCCTGACGAAATGAAATTGATTATGGGTTGATCCTGGTGAGGTGGGAACGGATTCTGGTTTATATTTGACTGCCTTATGATGCAGATGAGCACGCCATAGCCTATTTGGAGGAAAAATATCTGACTGTTGTGAAACAGCGCATCGGGTGTCTATTTTGATGGGAAACGGCCCAATAATCATGATAAGGAGGTTTCATTGTCTTGGGAATCTATGACCCATTTTTGCCGTTTTAGAAAATTTTGTTTTGCAAATAACTTCTGTGTTAGGAGTCCGTTTGAGTCGCCGTTGTGGTCCGTAGTTTCTTTTGATAAGTACTTTCATTATTTAGGAAAAATCAAATTTGCTAAAAACAACAAATTTCGAGTTTGAGTCGGTTTTGGGTTGTTTTCATCCTCTCTTGTCGCACAAGTTAGGGTTTTTTCCCAAGTCTATTTAAGAGTTTTATTTACAGTTGGGAAACCGAGGTCTAAATAATTATCTCTGTTCATAGTCGTTATTCCTAGAAATAATTTGAGGTCTGAACAAACCTATCGGTTACTTTTCTTACTTCTATTCCGCTGAGGTTTGATCACCTTTTGAACGCTTCCGATCTTCACTAGTTTGGTTACCAAGCAAACAATTATTTAGATTCAATAAGATCTTGAATTGTGTGCCTAAGAGCAGCACAACGATCAGTCCAATTTACGACTTCTCTATGGTACTCACATCTTGCATCTGGATTAAACCATGCATCTTGGTGGATTCGGCGAGAGGTCTTATAGCACGTCGTTTTATGAAACCTTTGGTAATCAAGGCTGGCAAAGATCGACTCATTGGATGACTGACTCAAGAAAAAATTCTCTACGAACGCACATATCTTCCCCCCGATTCCAATTCAGACCTTGCCCCTGGTTCCAGTTTTTTCCTTGCCCCTGGATCCAGTTTTGCCCTTGCTCCTGGTTGCATCCAGTTCCGTCCTTCTCTCTGGTACTGCATAGCAGGCGGCGCAACTGTTGTCGAAGCTGTAATTGGCTGGTATGGTCACCTAGCAATTTCTGACACGGCGTTCACCTGACCTTTGGGTGCTGTTGTGGTTCTCCCATTTTTATTTTATTCGGATCAACCTGATTGGGTAACCTTGTCATTCTTCCTGAATCTAGTGCATTTCTATCTGCGAACCTTCCTTCCATAAAGAGAGTAATGTTGCATGGTATACTGAACTCAACATGTTAGATATTCATAATTTAAGCAGTTTATCACAATATTCTTAACAGCTGCTAGACAAAAGGTATGGATTAAATATCATTTTGAGAAGCAACCAAGGAATATTTGTCCAAGTTGCTTTGTGATGGACCATGATAAGGAAAAGTGTGAAGAAATTGCTTTTCACTTATGAATTTTTGAATGCTTAAGGAAGAATTCCAAAATTTATATCTTGCTAATGCACATAGAGTCGAAGCAATGCTAGAGGTGTATCTGGGAGAAAATTCCAGTGATGGGCCTGAAATTTCTGAAGATGATGGGCTTGACCCAAGAAGGTCTAATTGGTCTAGAGATGATGGTGTTGAAGACAATCTTACTCTTATCGAACAAAATTCCCAATTCACAAACCCTTTGTTTAGAGAAAACCAGAGCCAAGAAAACCTAGGTCAAGAAATTGGTATTGTTGTTCCAATGGAGAATCAATCCATAACTACTGGTGATCAAGACATGAGGATGATGGATTCTAAGATGGAAGGATGAGAACAAATTAAACAAAATGTTAGTCTCCCTGCTGTCAAGATTCAAAGAAATACTGCAAATCAGGTTTTATTCGCTATCTTTTCCAAAATTTTAGCTTTATCTGTTCCGATTTCTTTCAACACTTTTGATTCTATTTGGTTTATTGGTAGTGCTATCCTAAATAGATTTGATAAATTGGAGTTGTGCCCTGTCTTAGGAAATTGTTGCTACTTAGGAAATAGAAAGAGTAAATATGATTGCTTGTTAGTTCTACAGTTAAGTATTGTTGTTCTGATCATTATAAAATGAAGATTCTGTCGTGGAATGTCCAGGGGTTTGGTAATAAGTATACTAAGCAACATCTAGGAGAGTTAACTAGAGCAAATGACCCAGATATCATCTTTTTGTGTGAGACCAAAACCATGAATGTGAAAATGGATAAATTCACTCATTCTTATAATTACATGAACTATCTGTATTTTAACCCAATTGGTGCTCGGCGGTCTCTTTATGCTTTGGAAGGATGGGATTCATATTGACTTAGTTGACATGAATTTCAATTTCATTTCTATTTCTAGTTAATGTGGACAAAGAAGTGGTCATACTCTGTTAAATTGCATGTATGGTGCTCTTGATGACCAAGGATTACCTTCATAATCTTCTTTGATAGATATAATTTCCCTTGGGTTATTTTAGGTGATTTGAATTTTATAATTACACAGGAAGAGAAAGTTGGTGAAAACCTAATTCCTCAAAGGCAACTTGATAATGTTAAAAATCACTTAGACTCTCTAGGTGTTTCTGATCTGAATTTCATAGGAAATCCCTTTACTTGGAGTAATCATAGGAGTGGAGATTCTTTGATTATAGAAAGACTTGATAGGGCTCTTGTTAATATTGCTTGGCTTGATTTTTTCCCTAATGATATTGTTTATCATCTTGCTTTTGTTGCTAGTGAACATGCTCCCATCTTAATTGTTACTTCTAAGGAAGATAATGATACTAGAAGGCCCCTTAAATTTAATAGATGTTGGCTCAGTAATGATACTTGTAAAGATTTTATAATTGCAAATTGGAGAGCTAATGAAAATGGGTCCAATGCTTACAAACATACTAAATGTCTGTCTAATGTTAAGGTGGCCCTTAGGGATTGGAATCTGAATTCTTTTGGCAACTTTTAGACTCAAATAAATGAAATCCAGAAACAGATAGAGGATGTCTCTTGTAGTTGCAGGAAATCCCACACTACACCCCTTACTCAGTTTTGCTTAATTAATCCATTGAAAGATGTGTGATCAAGAATATTTATTAATTGATTCCATGAAATATTTACACAAGACAATATAATTACACTTGGAAATTAAAGCGCTCTTAAACTTTCTCTCTCCTAATGACTTGCTTCACCATTCAAAAAGATCTCTCCTTCCAACAGACTCACTTAGCCCTTTATATAGGGTAATACATAGTGGATGACAGCTAAGCTATCCTTTGTTTTCGGGAATGTCTCGCGAAGTGTCGCAAATGCACTAATATTCATTCTCGTGAAACTTCTTAGCCCTCACCAGGTTTCATGTCTTCCAATTGTTTTGTTTGTCGTTATTCATCGCGTCGTTTATTTTAGCTCCCTGCGACTCCCTCGCGACACCGTCGTTTATTAATCCCGCGAACCTTGTCCGTTGCGATATTATGATCCTACATCTTGCCTCTTTTTCCTTGAATATTGCTTGAAGAGCGATTTTAAGGGAAAATTCATTGTTGTTATAATCCTTGGTTTCAATTGGTGAAGGAACGAGCGAAAGAATACTTTTCTTGAAAAGTACGTACTTGCCTCTATTCTTTTAGCGAAGTTCCGAAGCTTCTTTGTAGTATATATATGAAGTTCCGTCTCCTGTCTCTCCTTACATCTCCTCTGCGAGGAGAGAATGTCATGAGAATCAATATTTTGATTTGCCGCGACTACTTATCTTTATCTGTTTCGACTCCGTACTATTACACTGATTTTGACTATTAAAGTCTTTTCTTGACACGTCTCTTCCAACCGTTTATTCTCGACCGTTCGTGTCTCTTCTCGCATTAAACGCCCTCGTTTTTCTCAAGAATCTTTTTTTTTTTGATTTTTCTATATATAGCTTTCTTTTCTTCCTCTTTTCTTCCTTTAGTTTCTCTCTGCATCTTTTCTTGACTCTCTCCTTCCGCAATTTGCGCTCCTGCTACTGTAAATCTTTTCTTCATCCCTTCTAACGCTGATCCTAATCTCCAACCTCCCATCCATTCCCATACTGATAATGGCTTTCATTAGTCGTGCATACAAATCTTCTTTTGATGAAGTTCAACAGAAGTTGCTCGAGAAGGGTTTTACTCTATCAACCATTCCCGATCAAGAATCTTCATCTATTCTTTCTGCAAAGTTGTTTTCTAATCATCAATGTGATGATCAAAAAATTATAGTCTCGCTAGGTCAACTTCTCGCAGGACTTCCCATTCCCTTATACAATCCTGAGATGCCTTTATTTTATGAAATCTTGGCCCATGAAAAATTCTCTCGGGCTGTTTATCAATTAAGTGGCGATTGCATTCGCCTAATGCTTGAGTTCGCGAACCGTGAGGTCTTTGGCAAAGGATCTTTATACCTAATACTTGTTAGAAACCCCAATTTGCAGATTTGGAAATAGGCTGTGAGAAGTACACTTGTAGAGAACTTTTTTGAAAATTATGCGGTGATAAACATGAGGAATGCGAAAATCTCATTTGGGGCATTCGCACTGAAAAAAAGGATAATGTCCCGAAGATAAATTACTCATGCAAGATATTGATCGGCACCCGGCAACAATACTACTCCTCGCCACTCCAAAGATGAGAAGTGGTGGGTTGTACCCTTGATTTTAAATGGCCCTTACATCGCGGGCTCGCATATTCTTCTGCGAATCTCGCAGGATATCATCCTTTGGGAATTCAAATGGCACGATAAGGCAAAGAGGTATGTTTTCCACTTCAAATCTTGCCTTCGCAACTTTCTTTTTATATTTCTTTGAGTTTGTGAAATTTTTCGGATCGCCAAATTGAGAAGAAGCTACAAGGATAATCCGTTGGAGAGTATACGACGATACTTCGATCGCTTACGGGTGAAGTAAGAAACATTTCCTTTGTTATTTGAAACAATATTGTTGCCTCTGTTTCTTATCTTTAACCGTATGCGAAGGTTGCCTCTGTTTCTTATCTTTAACCGTATGCGAAGGTTGCCTCTGTTTCTTATCTTTAACCGTATGCGAAGGTTGGAGTTGAAGAAGCTGTAGCCGCGAAGGTTAGAAGTAAGGGTAAAACCGTCGTTCGCAAAGATAAATCTTCCACTGCTCCATTAACTAAGAAGCGAAAGACTCGGTCTTCTTCTCGCCTTAGCTCAAGCTCAGAATCTTCGACGAGGATAACCATGATTCGAATCCCTCTCTCGCTAAAGAGATTCCATTGGCGGTTCTCCTATGGATCGGTTATCTAGCATCTTCTCGGACTCTTTCCAAGGAATGGGAGATGCTCCCTAGCTTCCCTTTGCGGGGCTCTCGCAAATGTGTGTAATGCCGCTTTACTAGAGGGCAATAATTCTTTCAATGGAGCCTCTAGAATTGTGTCTCCCGACTTCTTGAACGCACTTGGGTCTTTGGTATGCATGCGATCATATTTCCTGTTAATTTTAAATTTTTAAATATATATATATTAACGGTTTTTCTATCTTCTTTCATAGGCTGGAAAAACTTCTTTTGTAGTTGCCTCAGATCTCGAGAGAAGACGCAACAATCTTGAAAAGAGAAATTTACAATTGAACAAGAAGACCCAAGAGTTGGAAGTTGAAGCCGCGTCATCTCGCGATAAGATTCAAAAATTAAAAGCCGATCTGGACTCCCAAAAGGAGAGAGTATCTACTCTTAAATTCAAATCAACAACTTTATGGTATAGTAATTTTCGATTCTCAAATCCTTTTCATGTTATCTTTTATTTTTCTTTGTCGACTATTATTCTCGCAAACGTCTATAATCTCTCCAGAAGAATCCATTCTTCTCCATTCATTTCAGCCTATGAATGATGATGTCCTTCTTACTCACCTCAATCAATCTCTAAGTAGTTTCTCAAATAAAACTAACCTCCTTTCATTAAAGGATCTTCAATCCAAATATCATCTCTTAGAGATCGAACACGATCTAGTTTAAATTTAACTAATCGCTTTAAACGAATGTACCTTGATTAGAAGAAAATCAAAACTTTAAGGAAGAAAATTAGTGATCTCATAGATGAGAATGATCGCATTACTAACGAAGGGTGCACGAGGAGTTAGCGAAATTCCACAAATCTCTTCTTGGTGTGCAAGTTGAACGAGATGAACTCCTTCATCGAATACCATACTTAAGCGAGAAAGAGCAAGTTCGTTCTCTTCTTGTTATTAATAGTGATGATGAATTAACACTGGCTGCGAAAGTTTTAGATAATGCCAGGAATAACCTAGGTGTTGATGTTAGTCTTCATGCACGAGCATACTTCCTTGATTAAAGATATGATATCGATAGAGAAGGTTACTTATTATACCTTCTATTGCTTCTTACTTACGTAGTATTGCTTGTAAATTATTAACTTGTTGTTACTTATTTGTAGAATCCGAAAGAGACTTCAAGTTAGAATTAGAGAGCTTGAATCGAAAAAGAACAACTCATGAGGAATTTTCAAAGAATTGAAGAACTTGAAATGAAAAAGAACATTTCATGCAAAGAGTCTCTCCTTCGCGAGAATAAATATTTCAAGTTGAAGAAACAATTTCTAACGACAGGTGGCGAATTTTAATAATGATGCCGTTCGTTTTAGCAATGAAGCCATGGAGTATGTTTGTAATGACCACAATATCCCTCTGCATTCATATCCCCGGCTTTCCGAAAAGGTTCTGAGAATCACGCTGTCTCGGACGTTTAATAGTGAGGCTAGCGAAGAAGAAAATTCAGTGATGAGAATAATAGGAGTGAAGAATCGAGATGAAGGAGAAGAATCACCAAAGAGATAATTCTTTTTGTTTTCTTTATTTTGTAATATCTCGTACATTTATGTATCTCTTTATTATAGTGTACTTCTTGGATTGTCCCCCCCTAAATTCAATCTTCACTCCCCTTTTTTGGTAGTTCTTCTTTGTAATATAATTGGCTAACATTATTGATGTATAACTCTTTCATCAGAAGATGAATAACAATATTCCATCTTTTCCATTCCCATACTTGCCTCTGTTTTTTATCTTAAGATGGAAGATTTTAGTTGTCATCATGTATTTTGTTGGATAATTATTTTATTGTTATTGAAATGTATCGTTGCGGCAAGGTCGGGTATCTTCATAAATCAAGAATCCTACGTGTCTCGCCTTATCGTTTCGGTAGTCTTTATTTTATCTCTTCTTGTTGCGACAAGGTCGCAGGCCGCCTTTACATTTTCATGCAAGGGCCCATTGACCTTGCCTTATCATTTTCGCGTGGTCTTCCAAGTTAGACCTCCTAATTAGAGGTCTTCCCACCACCTTTCATTGCGACAAAATCGCAGGGCGTCTTTACACTTGCATGTAAAGACCCATTGATCTTGCCTTATCATTTTCCAAGTATTTTTGCCTCTGCAGGGATGTTTTAGTTGCGGCAATATGACAAGCCTAGATATCCTTGCGAACATAAAGCCCCATGACATTGCCGTCTTGCGACGAAATCGCAGGGACGTCCGTACACTTTTCGTGTAAAGACCCATTGATCTCGCCTTACCCTCGCGTTAGTATTATTGCCTCTGCGGGATCATTTGCACAAATATGACAAGCCTAAATTTTCTTGCGAAAACACAGCCTTATGACATTTGCGTCTGTTTTGACACTCCCCCTAATGGAGAGCGTCGCCCTTATCATCTCCCGGTTGCCCCTTCAAGGAGGCGAAACATCGGCCATACAAGACTAGCTCCTCCCATCCGGTCTTAACAACAACCGATTGTTTTCGCACCTCTTATCCCTTATACCTATAGGGTTTATGGTTACGAGACTGCACCCTAAGTGGAGTTTTCTTCAGCGAGTGCAACATATGCCAAGACTTGCCAAGAATGGCCAGGGTAGGTTCATCCATCCCGGGCACTCTGGCTCAACCGTGTACCTCGGCGCCTTGAGCATACACTGACTCCTTGGAAGAGACCCTCGGTCGCCCAACCAGGGTATAACCTTATATATATAGTTGAGAATCCAAGGTACCTCTTCCGGATAGGCTTTCATGGGCCCCAAATTTTCATGACTCCGAGCTTCGGGAGCGGTGTAACCTTTCCCCGAGCTATGTCGAGAGATACCCCCTTATATGACGCACTTTAGGTCTTACATTTGCCTCTTACGAAATGTTATTCGCGAACTAGGGTGTACGCCATAAAGGTTCGTCCCATTCTTTTACTCATTCATCTTTGTTAAATCATTCAATCATTCATGTTTCATCATTTGTTGATATTTGTTTACGAAGTATTCACATAGTTCCGTTTCATTTGTTGTATTTCATTTTTCTTTCTTAACCGAATTCTCATATACTCTTGACTGCGAGATTCTCGCACATCATTACTTCAACTGCTACTTTTTCTCCTGCTTTTGTTGATTATTCACTTCTTATGCCTTTTGTTCCTCATATCCTTCGCTTCTTTATTATCATAATATTGGCCTGTCTCTAGGCATTCACCTCGTGAGGTATGTTCAGTCCTCACTTCTATAGCATCTACCATCAGTTTTTCCTTTCTCTGCTCATCTCTCACATGTTGCTTCCAACCCTTTCTTTTGGTATTTCTTTCTTCGCAGCTTTCTACATCGACCTCATGACATTGTTGCGACTCCTTCCAATCTCCCTGTATAATACCAATGCCGTTTGGATGGGGAAATTTTATGCACTGGTGGTATGTTGATGCGACCCCAAGATTTCATGAAGCCATGGCCTCCCAATCAGCGCATTATACGGAGATTCCACGTCAACCACACGAATAAAACATCGGTTGATAATCCTTGTAGAGGTATTCTCATGTGAACCTCTCCCTTTGGCTTGTTTTGCGGTGCCATTAAAGCCATATATTTTGTATGTCGAGGGGATCAAATCCTCATCCTTTCCTCCCATCGTCCTGTAAGTATGGTAAAAAAGAATATTCACCGAACTTCCGGTATCGATTAGGACTCGGTTGATCGCCCAGCAATCTTCTGCTTCATCATCTCCTCCATCAACTGGTTTTGGGTTAATCTCTAGTTTCACAACCAACCGGCTATCATGTGTTTCTCTTCCTTTTGGCACTTCATCTGCAGAGAAAGAGATAGTCTTCAGCTGCCACTTTTTTAAGCTGCGTCGTTCTCGCTTGGACTCATTATTTCTTTATCATTAGCATCTCTCGCAAAGACTCTCTGAGCACGTTGTCATGAAAATCTTCGATTGTGCGATAGGAGTGGACGATAGAGTTGCAATTCAAATTTTTAGCTTTTGTTCCGACTTCTATCACAAATGTTTCCTTTCCTTTCGCTGACACTGTTCTGTGCATCTCTGGTGGTGGTGGTAATGTCTAGCCTTTTTCTTCTCCCTTTAGAAAGTGATTCAGCTTCCACGATCAATCATCCACGAGAATAATTCTCTTTATGTTTCTACAATCGTTTGTTTGATGCCCATGGAAACGATGGTAAGAGCAAAACTCATGACTTCTATCGCCGGTGGTGGTTCCATTCCCACGTTCCAAGGTGCTTTAGTACATCTTCCATTACAAGTATTGCTTCCCAGATCTTTTCCACACTAGCATTCGGTGGAGGCATCTTAATCTCTTCCCATACTATTCTCGACTTCTCTTGCCTTGCATGATTATTTTGCCTTCGTCCACCGTAAGTTTCTTGTACATGATCTAGCCTCCGAATCTTATTATTCTTTATTCTGGTTGTAGTAGTTCCTTTCTCGTTCAAACTCTTCTTGGTCGTGGCTTCCCATGGCTACTATCTTCCGCTGTCCTCATCAGCCTTCCTTGCTTCTTTGTCCTTGCGAAGTGCTCGCCCACTGTATTTATGAATTGAGGCAACAAGCTTGCGTTCGCGGCATTCGAGCTTGTGTTCGCGATTTGGATAAGAATTCATTTCATTACGTCTTTCTTCTAAGGCAATATATTCTTCCCCTGTAACTCTCGCAGATTCTGCCATCGTGATTGTATTTTTGATTCTAAAAATTTGAATGTATAACAAGTTAGTCGCGAAGAGAGCATTCACAAATGAGAGGATGAGATATCTTTCCTCAACCCGATCCCCGCCATTTCGCTACACATGGTCCTCCATCTTATTGTCAATCGCCTTAAGCTCTCGCCAACCCTTTGTTTCAACCCGAATACATCTTCAATACACAGTGGTGAAGAGTTGTTACTTATGTATGCTCCCGGAATGTGGCTTGTAAATGGTTAAATGATGTGATTGTGTTCCTTGGCGGACCTTCAAACCATTTTAGTGCTTCTCCTATTAGACTTGATGCGAAATATTAGCACAAGTATAGCATCATGATTCTCCCACCGCAACATACATCTCATATAAGCCTTGATATGTTGTACCGCACAGTTGTTCCATCAAAGATGTTGGTTAATGCGGGTAGATTGCACTTAGGAGGTACTCCTCCCATCTGTACTTCTAGCGTGAAGGGATTCTTCGCAACTCTGCGATGGCTTCGTCCAATTGTTTCCTTCCTCCTTCCCTTCTATTATTCGAGTAATCCTCTCATTTCAGCCGATTCTCTTAAGATTTGTTCATTTGCCTCGGAATTTGATTCTCTTTGGTCTTTTTAGCTCTGCCTCTCTCCTTCTACGCTCGTGCTGTTTTGACCTTCTTGCTCGTTATTTTCTTCTCTCCTTTCCTGCGACGTTCTTCTTCGTTTCTTTCTTCAATTCGCACGCCATCATATCGGTTGTTCTCTCTTCTTGGCTGTCTCTCAGCTCTCCTCTGCACCCTCTCATATTCTTCATTAATATTTCTATTGGTACGATTTTGTTCCCTCCTTCTTTCTCGGTTATCGTGGTTATTCTCGTAGGATTGCCTCTTCCATCTCTTGATTTTCCATTTCTGCTCTTACCCTTTCTCTCTCGCGAGCTAGCCGTGCTTGTTCAATGTAGTGCCTCTCAATGTCATCCTCGGTCTCTCTGTTTCTTCTCAATTCTTCTCTCCCTGCAAGATTATTCTCCCTTGGCAGCTGGGTCATTCGGCCCTTGGAATTGCATGTTTCCTTGATTTTCCCTATTCCGCTCATCTTGAAGATTTTCTAGTGAGAATATAACGATCTTCCATTTCCCCTCTTCTCTCGCCATGCTCAGGTGCTTGGATTTTGTGTTTCTTGTTGGTTTTCTTCCTCGGTACTTTCTGTTGGTAAAACTCTCCTTCTTTCTTCCCTAATCGATCTTGAACTTGATCTCACACTACTTCTTGATCTCTATTTTGCAATCTCATATTTTCCATCCTCAATTCATGATTCTGTCTTGTCAAGTTTTCTCGTTCCTCTGCCTCTAGTCGTCTCTCTTAATGTATTGTTTGTCTCAATCTTTCTAACGCTGCGATTTCTTCGTTTCTGGATTCATTTCTCCATTCATTCCTTGCTCTCCTCCTCCTTGTCCATTGTTCACCCAGTTCTTTGCTCCTCTTCCCTCTCGTCTTGAGAATCGGACCTCCAAGTATGTACACTTACTCTATCATAATCCAGCCGCGTTTGCTCTTTGGGAGATCGGTGGCTGATTTTGATTTTCTTCATCATTTCTCATGTTCATCCTTGATGATCCTCCTGTTTCATTCCTCCTTTCTCCAGCAAGTCTCCCACTTCTTCTTACAATCGTTGGTTGCCCTTGTACATTTCTTCTTCTTGCCATTTTTCTTTTTCAATGAATTCTTGAGTATCTCTCCAAACCTTTTCTCTGTTAATCCAAATTCTTTCCAATTTCTACGTCAACAAATTATGAATTACGAGATGGCGTGCTTTATCGGCGATCTTTTGATGGACCTTCGCTTCGATGTCTAACAAGGAAAGAAGGAGAAACCATATTGAATATGCTGCATAGTGGGGATGCCGGAAATCATAGCGGCGGGAGATCAATGGGTCTTTACACGAAAGTGTACGGACGTCCTGCGATTTCGTCGCAAGACGGCAATGTCATGGGGCTTTATGTTCGCAAGGATATCTAGACCTGTCATATTGTCGCAACTAAAACATCCTGCAGAGGCAAAAATACTTGTAAAATGATAAGGCAAGATCAATGGGTCTTTACATGCAAGTGTAAAGACGTCCTGCGATTTTGTCGCGATGAAAGGTGGCATGGGAAGACCTCTAATTAGGGAGGTCTAACTTGGAAGACCACACAAAAATGATAAGGCAAGGTCAATGGGCCATTGCATGAAAATGTAAAGGCGGCTGCGACCTTGTCGCAACAAGAAGAGATAAAATAAAGACTACCGAAATGATAAGGCGAGAAAAGTAGATTTCTCCATTCATGGAGATACTGCGACCTCGTCGCAATATAAAATTCGACATCGATGAAGAATACATTTCAAAATGATGATGGAGAGTAAAGATCATTTCGTAAAATTGTAAGCGAATAAACTTGCGAGATTCTAGTCATAGTTAAGAAGAAGAAAATAAGAGAATTATTCAACAAGGGATTTAATCTTTCAAAAACAAAAAGAAAGTCGCAAACAAAAGTTACAAAGCGAGTTAATTCTCTACATCAATTTTATCATCTTCACCAATAATTTTCTCGGCTTGACTTTCGCGGAGAATGGAATTTCGTCGAAAATTTTTTCAAAGAAGATTTTTATTGACAACTTCGGCATTGGTAACATCTTCGCCGCTTTCATAATCATAATCATCATCAGGAGAGTTGGGGACTTCATCATCACTTACTTCTAAAGGTTTGACATGAACAGGTTCAAGAGATTTAGACAATAAAATGTCATTCACAATGACCTCGGCCTTGAGATGAAATTGACGAAGGAGCTTTTCTCACGATTTTTACTATCTATGTCCTTACAATCGACATATAGTCAAATCTCCTTTCGGCACGATCGAGAAAGAGCAAGGGGAAGTAACAAGCGACCCATTTTCTTTGCGAAGTTTAGAGTTGTCCGACTTGAGAGTAGAAATAACGAGAGCGAAGCTTTTTCTCGGAAATCGCATAACAATTGAATAAGTAAAGATTAAAAGAGAATCTTAAAGATTATGGGATTCATAAATGAATTAAGGTAGTCAAATAATATGACTACCTTCCTTTTGAGAAACAAGATCTTTGAATAAAAAGACGAACAATTATTTCCCAATCGGTCCATGGCGTCATCGAATGTGTCCCCAACTAAGCCCTCCGCACGAGATCGCAAGGTTTTTTCGTTGGAAATAAGTATGGCATTCTCGATAACATGCGAAGAATTGTATTTTCTAGCTTGAGAACATTGATCCTTGAATTGGTTCGCTTTTACACTCAAGGATATTCTACCTTGAATAAGTTTATCTCTCTCATTTATAACTTCTTCAAGTGACTCCTCGAGCGTGTGAATAGCTCGTCCTTGTTCTTCACATAATTTTTGACAAGCATTATATTGTTGCGAATAGGTCGCCACTTTGTTTAATAGAGAACGCTTTTCTTGAGAAAGAGTTAGTTCTCATCGATAAAGTTTCCATTTCCAAATTAGCTTTATTCAAAGAATAAGAGAGGCGAGATATATCATTACTTAATGAGTCTTGACTCACGAGCTAACGCGATGTTTTCTTTAGACAAATTATTTATTTGGTCGAAGATATGTATGAAGATTATTTAAGTAGTTATATTGCTCCATCCAAGCGTCTCTCTCAACACGAACTTCTTCACCAATGGATTCCAATTGATATATCTCCATTGTTCGTTTTAAGGTTTTGGGCTTGAAGAAGCGAGACAAGGGTTTGAAAAAAAAAAAAAAAAAAAAAAAAATATGGGGTGGCGAGAGTATACCTTTTAACTCCTCATTCTTCCTGCGAAGATTATCACGGTCTAGCGAGATGTTGTGAAATTTTGATTTTCAAGATGGAAACTGTTACATCTCTCGGTCATAGCTTGGAGATCATTCCTCAATCTAGTGATTTCTTGAACCAAAGATGCTTGCGAAATCCTATCGGGACCAAGATGTTTACTTAGAATCTCGCAAACATCGGACTTGACGGGGTCGACGGAAGTTTTCTTGGCATCATTCACAAGATCCGAAAGGACTTTGAGAGCCACTTCTATCCCTTCCAAGTTTTCTTTGGTAAGAGGATTTGCTCGGATGAAGAAGCAATAATAGCGGTGGAAGGAGGAGACGGGCCATCTTTCATCAAGGCGTCACGAGAAAAGGAAGTCTCGGGAAGGATGATGGGTGGAGAAATGTCGAGGCATGAATAGTAGGATTATTATGAGGAGCTTGATCTGCGAAGAGTTCGGATATAGGAATGTCTTGTCATTAGTAATGTTCTCGCGAGAATCGGCCAAGAAATCATCTTGCGATGATCTTGCAACCGGAGAAGAAGGTGTAAAGGAGGGAAAGGAAACACTGGGGAGTAACTGGCTTGGGTTGGCGAAGTCTTTTAGGAGTTTTGTCAATACTTCCATCATCCTGCGAATAACAAGTTAAATAAGAAACAGAGGCAACAATATATTGTTAATAAAAAACAAATGTTTCTTAAATACCTTGTCACTCGCATGAGCTTTCTCTTTGAAGCCATAGATTTTACTCGCGAAGAGGGCTTTGATTGCGCAAGGGACTCTTGTTGCGAAGTAGATTTCGACGGCGAGCCCAAAGAAAGAAGAGGGTTCTTCACGGTAAATTTAGTTAAGGCTGGTTCTTGCTAAATAACAATGGCGAAAAGAAAACTACAAAATTAATCATACCAAAGTGTGATTTTAACAAGGAAAGATAATCTCAAAATTAATCAACCACAAAATCGATCGGATATGGCAAGATTAACAAACCTAGACGCCATGAGAACGACAACCTGGTAAGAAATAGCAAAAATGGTAAAGAAGATGGTGAGAAAAAATAGCGAGGCAAACACTTGCGACGATGAAGAAGAAGAACACTTGCAGAGGCGATGAAGAAGAAGAACACTTGCAATGAAGAAGACGAAAAAGAAAAGGAAAATTCTTCACGGGGGACACTCCTATAAATAGACGAGAAAAATATTACGACTGGATAACATTAAATGCAATAGGTAAAAGGGGTAAATATAGACACGTGTAAGCTAGTCACTACTAAATCCAAGAAAACCAAGCAAAAGGAATTTGTTAGGATCCAAATATCGCACAACATATTTCCTAACAAACGAGAAGAGCTTGCGAGATTGATTATTTTCCGTAACACATGAGGCAAGAAATGACACTTCATATATATATTACAAAGAAGCTCCAGAACTTCGCCAAAAGAATAGAGGCAAGTACGTACTTTTCAAGAAAAGTATTCTTTCGCTCGTTCCTTCACCAATTAAAACCAAGGATTATTACAACAATGAATTTTTCCTTAAAATCACTCTTCAAGCAATATTCAAGGAAAAAGAGGCAAGATGTAGGATCATAATATCGCAACGTACAAGATTCGCGGGATTAATAAACGACGGTGTCGCGAGGGAGTCGCAGGGAGCTAAAATAAATGACGCGATGAATAACGACAAATAAAACAATTGGAAGACATGAAACCTGGCGAGGGCTAAGAAGTGTCGCGAGAATGATACTTGTGCATTTGCGACACTTCGCGAGACATTCCCGAAAATAAAGGATAGCTTAGCTGTCATCCACTATGTATTACCCTATATAAAGGGCTAAGTGAATCTGTTGAAGGGGGGGAGCTTTTTGAATCGTGAAGCAGGTCATTAGGAGAGAGAAAGTTTAAGAGCAATTTAATTTCCAAGTGTAATTCTATTGTCTTGTGTAAACATTTCATGGAATCAATTAATAAATATTCTTGATCATACATCTTTCAATGGATTAATTAAGCAAAACTGAGTAAGGGGTGTAGTGTGGGATTTCCTGCAACTACATATGCGCTAGAACCAAAGATGAAACATGAATACTTATCGACGTAGCAGGAAATCCCAAATCAAGAATAGTACGTACTTGCCTCTATTCTTTTGCGAAGTGAATAAGAAGTATTATCTCTTGAAGTATGCGAAGTATGAAGTATCCTTGAAGAAGTATAAGAAGTACTTAATCCTCTAAATATAAGAAGTATTGTGAATCCATCATGCGAAACTCCCGCTCCATGTTCTTTGCCTCATGCTATGCTGTAATGCAAATAAAAATTTAGATTAGTATTCCACATTTCTTTTATCAAAGATATTTATTTAATTTCAAGTTCAAATCATTTTTCTTTGTTTTGATTTCCTTTGTATAACTCATTTCATTTCATCCGATAAAACATCCTTCATGGAAATGATCCTAATAGGTACCCCCTTATATGACGCACTTTAGGTACATTGCCTCTTGCGAAATCATAGGGTAAATTCGCGAACTAGGGTGTACGCCATAAAGGTTTGCCCGCTACTACTCTCCATGTTGGATATCATTCTCATTTGAAACAAAGAAAGTATTTAAGGGAAATATATAAATTGATCTTTGCGAGACATTGTTCTCGGTTTCTTTTGTAATTGTGGAATCTTTGTAATTCTGAAATTTCTATAATTCTGCGATTATGTCGCCTTTTGTAAATCAAATCAAAAAACTTTTATTTGTTGTAAGTAAAATATGCAAGGAAAGTGGTACTTAGCTTTCATGTGAGTCGCAAAAACAAGTGTGAGAAGTGAGACTTGAACCCTTGACCTGCTTCTTGGATTTTCTCGCACCATACCAAGTGTTCTAACCCTCTCTTGCGAAATTAATTTGCGAGATAGTCATCAACTTTCTTCTTTGAGAAATAAGCAAAATCTGTGCGAAATTTCGCATAACAAAAATAAATGTGCGAGAGACAAGAATTGATCCCGCGACCTTCTGCTTGCATTCATGCCTCCTAACCAACTGTGCTAGCCTTGCCTCTGCGAAATAATCACCTATTTTCTTCTTGCGAAATATACTTGCGAAAAATCCATGCGAAAAATACACGTTCGTTGAGATTTGAACTCGCGACCATGAACTCGTTAATTTCAGTGACCAACCGTCTGCCTCTTGTTTGCGAAAAGAATGAAACAACCTTGCGAAATTATCCATTTTTCCCCTCTTTGCGAAGCAAAAATTCTTTGCGAGGAGGGAGATTCGAACCCGCGACCTTAAGCTCCTCATGTTCGCTCGTGACCAATTGTGCTACTCCTCCCGTGCGAAAGGATCGCGAGAATGCTAATACATGACTTATATTCACCCTTTGATACTCAAGGAAAAAGATGACAAAAATTCTTCGCGAAGGGTAAGACTCGAACTCGCGACCTTATGTTTATACTCTTCGCAAACACCAATTGTGCTAGAAATTGCTGTTTGTGAAAGAAACACACAATACTATAACTTTATTCACTTCTTCGCTCTCGGAAGTTCAAAAATATGTAAAATGTGGGATTCGAACTCGCAACCCCAAGCTTGTTCTCTTCGCAAACGACCATCCGGGCTACTTGCCGCTTGCGAAGGAAACACACAATGCTATAGCTTTATTCCATTTTTTCCCCTCTTGAAAGTTCAAAAATATTTGAAAAATATGACTGTATGGGATTTGATCTTGCGACATCAAGCTTCTTCGCTCCAACTCAAACCATCTCATGCGAGCTTCTTTTTTTGTGATAAAAATCACGGCGTTTTGTTCTTATCCTTTTCTTCGTTCTTCCTTAATTTCCTTCAACAATTTTCCTCTTTTTTTTCTCCCGAATATGAAATCTTCCATTAAAAAATTAGCTTTCTTCCTTGAATTTCATCACAAGAACCTATATTTTTCTCTTCCTCTTTTCATGTCTTTGAACTGTTGACGGTGTTTTCTCCCCTGAAAGTGTGATTCTTTCCATAAAATTTCCATTTTTGAACCTAAATTTTATAGATCTAAATAAAAAGTATGAAAAAAGAACTAATTTTCATGGAAATTTCTTGATCCAACAAGTTACAGGAAGGACAAAATCCATTATTCTCTCCCTATTTCTAGCGCATATGTAGTTGCAGGATTTCCCACTCTACACCCCTTACTCAGTTTTGCTTAATTAATCCATTGAAAGATGTGTGATCAAGAATATTTATTAATTGATTCCATGAAATATTTACACAAGACAATAGAATTACACTTGGAAATTAAAGCGCTCTTAAACTTTCTCTCTCCTAATGACTTGCTTCACCATTCAAAAAGATCTCTCCTTCCAACGACTTCGCTTAGCCCTTTATATAGGGTAATACATAGTGGATGACAGCTAAGCTATCCTTTCTTTTCGGGAATGTCTCGCGAAGTGTTGCAAATGCACTAATATTCATTCTCGCGAAACTTCTTAGCCCTCGCCAGGTTTCATGTCTTCCAATTGTTTTGTTTGTCGTTATTCATCGCGTCGTTTATTTTAGCTCCCTGCGACTCCCTCGCGACACCGTCGTTTATTAATCCCGCGAACCTTGTCCGTTGCGATATTATGA
This sequence comes from Papaver armeniacum, assembly GCA_023531295.1. Taxonomy (NCBI): domain Eukaryota; kingdom Viridiplantae; phylum Streptophyta; class Magnoliopsida; order Ranunculales; family Papaveraceae; genus Papaver; species Papaver armeniacum. The sequence goes on along the minus strand of JAJJWW010009321.1, from coordinate 84,909 downwards.
TCCTACATCTCTAGTAACATGTTAGATACTACTAGTATAAACCTTAAAGATAGCTTAGAGGAATCCTTAAAATACTAGTATAATGTGAGACATGACTATTATATGCAAAGAGCTAAAGAAAATGTGATGACTTTTGATGACAAAAATACCAAATATTTTCATGATAAAAGCATGATGGCTAATGAATTAAGAGACCATTTTAGTAAGATGAGTAGAACTACAAATCCTCATAGGGACAATAGTTTTCTTGATATCTTAAAGCCATGCATTACTACAGAGGAGAATGATTTTTTGATACACACTCCTACCGATGAAGAGATAAAAGTTATTGTCCGACAAACGCAACCTTGGACTAGTCCAGGGCACGATGGCTACCCTCCCGGTTTATACCAAAGAAATGTGGGATACGGTAGTTGCCGATACTATAGCTATGGTTAAGAGTTTTTCCATTCTCGCCCATCTCCTAAAATAGATGAATCATAATTTTATGTCTCGATTCCTAAAAAAAAAAGCACCTAAGACCCCTGCAGATTTTAGGCCTATAAGTATAAGTAATGTGAGTTATAAAATAATCTCTAAACTCTTAGCTAGTAGACTTAAAACTGTAATGGATAAGTTCATTAGTCCTTACCAAGCTGCTTTTCTATCTTCTAGGCAAATAACAGACAATATTGTTATAGCTTTAATGGTGGATTTTTGAAAAAGGTTAAAATCGTAAAACCATAATCTTACATATTCCCGATCCCGCAATCGATGAGTATTGAGGCTCATGCCTCTCATTAAAGCATGAAAACTCATGCCGCGATGATCTCTCGACTGAGTGTATTGCCTCTCGTAACATCCCAAGAACCTCGGCGAGTATATTGCCTCTCGTAGCATACATATGCGATCTCTCAACCGAGACCACGACATATTTCATTAATCGAGCAATTTCGAGAATCACTTTTGTATAGAATCGAAATGATTGGACAGCTCCTAGATGTATTAATCACTAGTATAGAGCAATAACGTCTTCAATATGTCGCAATGTTCCCGGACTTTACATAATAAACATTTAAATCGAGTATTACGCTTCAACTAGCTCATACCTCGATTTTCGAATAATTATAACACTCCTAGACAGCTTGCCTTCTAGTATAAATCCATCAATTAATTAGTTAATTATTTCTAGTCGTAAGATTCACCAATCGAATTCCTAGGAAATATTCTACGTTCTTCATAATATTTCATTACTTCAATTCATGGATCTTCCCAGCAGAATTCTATGGGTTAGTAATGAATATTCAATGTACGGGCATCTGAGCCATCATCGAGTAAGACCCTAGAAAATGTGCAAGTGTACTCAGCAATAATGCACTAACAAGCACTTGAATGCACGAACGAGCATTCAAAGATACGAAGGAATGAGGAAACCTATGCAAAATAGGGAAGAAAATAATAATAATAAAGTATTAATTGAGGCGCCTAGGGAATTGGGCACATCGGCCGGCCGGACATGCCGTCGTGGCCGGTCCCACACCTCTTCATTTATTTTATCATATTTTATTATTTTCTTTGATCTCGTGAAAACTCCTTCATTTGAGCAAAACTCCTCAGTTTCATGATATTTCCTTCACATCATGGAAATAATATAAAATTAAGAAATGTGTCACGGGACCGGGCCTACTAGCCGGCCGGCCATACCCTAGTCGTGGCCGGTCCCACACCTTATAATCCCTTATTGTATTATTATTATTATTATTATTATTATATTTTTTTATTCTAAAGATTGCCTCCAGGGGCTTTTATTAAAAACAATCAAAGTCATTTTGTACATGAATGGGCGGGAGTCGGGCAACAATTTGTGCTCCAACACCCTTTTGGATAACCAAACCTACCCTATGGAAAAGAAAACTCCCTACTTTACTGTTAACATCATAGCTAGTTAGACAATTCTTCAATCTCCGCAACAAAATAACGAGGTCATCTCCAAGCTCACCCAAAGTTGAGAAAGCCAAGGCGCAAAACTGATATCCCTGTGACGTGCACTTGTCTAAATACTTGTTGCGCTTTCTTTATTATTATTATTATTATTATTATTATTATTATTATTATTATTATTATTATTATTATTATTATTATTATTTCCTTCATCTCATGAAAACTCAATCGTTTGAGAAAACTCCTTCGTTTGAGCAAACTCCCAGTTTCTTTATATATTCCTTCACATCATGGAAATAATATGAAATTAGGAAAGGTGTCATGGGATCGAGCCTACTAGCAGGCCGGCCATGTACTAGTTGTGGCCGGTCCCACACCTTGTAATTCTTTATTTTATTATTATTATTATTATTATTATTTAGAAAAGGCGCCGCAAAGGCTTTTATTAACAAAAGAATCAAATACAAGGTACAATGTCGATAGAGGGCAACCTAGCAACAAGTTGAGCCCCTACAGCTTTTTGAATTGAAATACCTAATCTATAAAAAAGAAAATTACCTATTTTGTAATTGAGGTCGTAATTAGCTATACAATTTCCCAACCTCTTCAAGAGAATCACCATGTCTTCACTAAGTTCACCTAAAGTGGAGAAAGCAAGGACGCCAAAACCATACCCATGAGCAGATACCTTGTCCAAATATTTTGCCCGCTTGCGTGAAATAGCATTAGAAATAGCGACACCCGGAACGAAAGCCCGACCACTAATACCGGAAAAAGGTGAAGTACCCGTAACATCAAAACAAAAATCTTGCCTATTAACCCAATTATAGACAAGAATGTCAGCGGGCTTTAAAACCTTGGCATATCCGATAAGAGTCCAAGATTGACCTCCTTTCTAGCTGCAACTCCAGCCTTGTAAAGAATATCCGAAACAACTTCCCTAACAAAATCATGCCTAAACTTTATACCCACCTCACTTGCGCAATGAAGTGCATGATCTCCATAGACATCCATCTTCCTCTTACAACAAGCACAAACATCAATAGTGTTAAAAATAGTTACACCAAGCTCGTAACAAACAACTTCCCCGAATCGGCGAGGCCCCGGTGTCCGATTAAGCCCACATATTGGTATAGCTTTAAGGTAATACGAGCATGGTCAAGCCTATTACTTTTCCAATGTATAGTATCACATTCATCATAACAAATTTGTAAGGCATATCTTTCTTAACAACCTCAAAATACTGTATTGCCAAAGATTTCATAGGATGAGTGGCAATATTGTTGATATTGAAAGAAGACAGCCCACACACCTGCTTGAATTGTGACAAAGCATGCTGAAAACTGAGACTTGGTGCAAATTCAGGTGGAAGATTAAGGATGACCTCTTGCAGATTTCTTGTTTGAAAACAAGAAGCAAGAAAACAATATTTACTCGTGTCTTCCATCGTGTGAACACCCAAAACAAAGAAAGAGATGAATAAAGTGGGGAAGTTTTACCTAAGCGGTAATATATGGATGCGAAATCGGTTTATGTTTTTGGTTTTGGAACTAATTTCAAGTCCGCTTTGGGAGACGTGTCGAGAGATGACTATGTTATAGTATGGCGGTGGACATTAAAAGGAAGTTCTAGGCCTTTTAGCTAAGAATGAGCTAAAACTATGATTTCTTCATGTTTTCTCAAATATTGCTCAAACGCACACCAGAAAATACCAAAAATATCAGGACTGAGACACGGACACTACGGTTACAAGGCATTTTACCTTGACCGACCAGGGTCATCCCTTTGGCTTGCAAAGAGCCGGTCCTATATATTTTTCGTAATTTGACCTAATTTGTTCATATTAGGTTCAAACTATTCCAAATAATTTGGAATTTCATCAAACGATCGTCAGTCGGTCCCATGAATATCAAGGGACTGGTTCCATGACCTCTTGGTCGGTCTCTCTTTCTACATAATTAGGCTTTATTACCTAATGCTCGACGAGTATTATTTTAATAAATGATTAAACCAAAGATTTAATCATCCTTTCACCAACGGGTCTTCAAAGGAATTTGGTATTTGCTCACTTGAGCATCTGGGTGCTACATGGTCGAGCCATCATCCCATGTAGTCGGTCCCTCTCTCATTCCGTGGTTGATTTTCAATAAATCATCAATTGATCAAAATTAGGGTTTCGAATCTAATGCTCTACAAAACATAATTGAAAGCGGGTTCAAACACTAATAATTTTACATTGATCCCGCAATCAATATTTTTAATTAATTATATTTGATTCAAATTGCCGTATCTTAAATTAATATTTTATTTGGTCTCGCTACCAATAATTCATCAAACGAGCAACATTTGCTCACACGAGCAATATTTGCTCGGACTAAGAGTATTGGTTCAACTATCAATATTCAACAATTCATCAAACGAGCAATATTTGCTCACTTTAACCATAACATTCATTCGACAATTATACATATGTCTCAACAGACATGTTCAATTCATGAATCATAGAGCATTACGTAAATCATGCTCGACTCAAAGAATATAAAGACTCACCGTCTCTTCAAGTCAACAACCGACTAATTAAATACATGTCCGCCTTGCAGATTCCACAATCACGAGACATCAATCATGTCACATGGGGTATATTAACTAGGGTTTTGGTTTGGTGGCCTCACGGCACGTGTGTTCACCCACGATGAGAATATGACTAAGTCGTGCAATCGGTTAAAGGAGTTAAAGAAGTAATGGGTGGACAATCACCAAGTATCCGCACGATGAGTAACCGGGTTTTAACACGACTTCCACCTTCCCACTCTTTGACTACAAGAACCGTCACACTTATCGGGATCAATGTGTCTACTACTTCTTGCAATATAAATAAGTCTCAACCCATGATTGAAGGTGGAGAACAAGAACTCGGGTCCGAGCAATCACTCTCAAAAGAGAAAATTCAATCATCGAACTTATTTTCTTCACGCAAATACACAACACATTCACAATCTTTTATCATCATTGAGCTCACACACTTCTCGCTTCCCTCCTACGGATCGACCCATCCTCTCTGTTGTGAGGACCGAATTGACTCGGGAATGTCCATTGTCTTGGTTTAGGCCTGAGTCTTGCAGTTGATCTCTCGAATTCAAGCACTCCCTTTGCGGTGCATCCGTTTTGCAAAAGGTTAAAGCAATTTGCTTGATTAAAGGAGTTTCCTCCGCATTCTGTCTCTTCACTTCCTAAAAAACTGGTAAATTGTTTTCCCTATCAACACTCATGAACTGGTTGATACAATTAGGAAAAGGAGAACTAAATATGGATTAATGGCCATTAAACTTGACATGTCTAAGGCCTTTGATAGGATATAGTAGAAATTCTTAATTGACATTTTGAAAAAACTTGGCTTTCATGATCATTGGTGCAATATTATTGAACAATGTGTTTCTACTGTGTCCACATCTATTCTGCTAAATGGTGCACTTGGAGATGTTTATTATACCACAAGGGGTCTTAGACAAGGAGACCCCTTGTCCCCTTATATTTTCATTATATATATAGATGTGCTATCTAAAATGCTCATTGATGCGAACATAAAAATAATATTCATGGAATTCGTTACTACAACTAGCCCTTCCGTGAGTCGCCTATTTTTTGATGATGATTGTCTTGTGTTTACCGTGGCTTCAGTCCAAGGTGCTAAAAACTTAGAGCCGATGCTTGAGAAGTTCGGTAAGTATTCGAGCCAAGTCATAATCTTTGATAAGTCGGAATTGCTTTTAGCCCTAAAACCGAACCTAGAATAAAGTCTCAAATCCTTGCTATTCTTAAAATTAAAAATTTAGGATTAGATGATAAGTACCTAGGTGTGCTATTGTTGCTTCATAGGGATAAAATGACAACTTTTAAATATCTTAAGGATTCTTGTGAAAGTATATTAGAAACTTGGCAAGGTAAATACCTTAACCAACCAGGTAGAACTGTCTTGATTAAATCTACTATAGGTACTCTTGTCAGCTCATCATCCGTCGGTTTTTCCTATGCCTAAAAAATGACAGATAGATTAGATACTATTCAAAAGAAGTTTTTCCCTGAATATAAAGGGTACTTCCGGAGGTTACTATCCTAGGAGCTGGGAAACTGTGAATAAACTTATAAAACTAGGTGGTTTAAACATAAGAAAAACTGAACATCTCAACACTGCTCTTTTGGCTAAGTTAGCTTGGAGGATTTTGAATGAGCCTGATGCTTTATGGGTGCAAATCCTCAGACATAAATACTTTCTAAATTCTAATCCTCTTCATGCAAAGCTCGAGTCGGTGTCTTTGGTTTGGAAAGGTATATGTAGGGGTCTAAAACGGTAAGAAAGCACTATTGTTAGGAAGTTGGGGATGTTAATTCAATTGAGATTTGGAAAGATAAATGGATATATCAAATAGGAATTCTTTGCTTGATGCTTCTTTTGCTTCCAAGAACATGAAAATCAAGTAACCAACCGATTGTGCAGAAACAGTGGTAGGTGGAATGTAGCTACTTTGAATTTCCTTTTGACACAAACTCTTGTTAGTGATATTTGTAATGTTAGAATCCCTCTCTCTAGTAAGGATGTTTTAAGATAATATCCAACCTATAATGGTCATTTTAGTGTGTAATCAGCCTACAAATGTATTATGCATGAAATTTCTAGTGGTGATACTAGTAATTTTCCCTGGAAATCTTTGTGGAAACTAGACATTCCACAGAAGATTAAACACCTTCTTTTGAAATGTATGAATGATTGTGTTACCGTGAGGATCAAACTAGCTAGACATGTGAACTCCATAAGTAGTCTCTGTCCCTTATGTGCACATGAAGATGAAACAATCAACCATATTTTCATTGACTTGTGAAGTAACTAAAAGATTATGGTTTTCTCTTGATACTAACATTGCGGTATTCTACATGCTAATCTGCAGGGAGTGGATTAAAAGTTAGTTTCGGAGTAGTAATGAACCCAAGATGGATAACACAATTTTATAAAGTTTGTTAGTTTTGTTATTTGGAAGATACGGAAGCTTAGGTGTTCAGTTGTTTTTGATAATGCAATTGTTCAAATATCTCAACTTGTAGCTCAAGTGACTAAGGAGCTAAATGAATGGAATTCTAATTCCATGAAGTGTAGGAGTAGAAGACTAAACTCTAGACAAAATAGAACTGTGGTTCCCTGGCAATTGCCAGAAAATGGGTTTCACAAATTAAATTTTGATGTTTCATTTTTGAAAGGTAACAAACACATGGGTATAGGACTAATGATGTTCTCTGATGCAGGGCATTGCGGAGGTGCGCATTCAATCTTGGGGTCAGCTCAAGATGAGGAATAGGCGGAAGCTCTAGCAGCACTAGAAGCCATAAAGTGGGCAAAAGCTTCTGTTGTTGACAAGTTACACCTGGAGGGAGACTGCATCAACGTAGTTAATGCTATTAATGGTAGCGTAGGAAGTGTCCGATGGACAAATAATAAAGTAATTCAAGATTGTAGAAATCTTTTAGTCAGTTTTGGAGATTAGAAATGCATATTTGTGCATAAAGAATCTAATGAGGTGGCTAATAGCCTAATAAAAAGGGTTAGAATTTTTAGGAGTGATGAATGTTGGCTTACAACATTTCCAACTTGGTGAAATATCTTCTCGTGAGATGAATTGAGTGTAAACATTTCTTAAAAGTTATTAATGAATTCTCTTTTCTTATAAAAAAAAAATAGGGCACCCATTTCCATCATATCTATCCATTATGAAAACGTCAAGTCTGGTGGCAAATGAATTTGCGGATAAGGATGTAATCTGTGAGTATCTATTGTGCCCATATTCATTCTCTGCAAGGTCCTTTCAACCTCTCTAAGTCTCCTAGATAACTGTCTTTATCGTGCCATAGTCTCTCAAATTTCTTGATAATTATCAACTTTAACCTCTTCATCATCATCATTATGGTTAATTCTGTCATCTTCACCCATTCCAAATTCCCCTATTTTATACCCCTCATGTTTCCCTAGAGTCCTAGAAATAGTCTCAAGAGTCAACTTCTTGGTCTCGTCTTTGAATTCAGTGAACTTAGTATCCAACATCTTTCGAATTCTTCCAACAAGCTTTCTTGGCCCTAGTGTCGCTGGTCATTTCAGATGGCTTGGACATTTTCTTTGTGCAAACTTTCCCTAAATCAAATCATGTTTTTAGGGCAACAAGAAATAGTCAACACGTAAAGAAGTGCTTATGCCGTGGATTTTGTGCACCAATGGATGCAGTTTATGCATGTGCATGCAGGTTTTACTAGCTCTTGCATAAGCTCAACAGGCTGAAAATTCTTAGAATCAAGGCCACCTTAGCAGAATATACCTCAGATATAGTTAAACTAGTTGTTGATGGTGGATTTTCATTTAAGTCTAAAACTGTAAAAGCCAAAATTATGCGCTGACATCCTGCAAAGGATAAAGCCACTGATAAATGATGAATACTTCTCCACTTTACTAATTCACCTAAAATGGAGCATGTAGCAACAATCCTATATACACTATAAATTTATAGCATTATCAATTAATGCATGACCAGCCTTTTATTTCATGTGTTGTTCCGGCTGAACTCTCATTATTGGTGCGACATAACGACTGAGTGTTGCTCCCAGCAGAGTAACACGAATCTCCAAGTGTCACTAATGAGGCATGCACGAAATACCTGTACAGGCTACAACTCTCGATGTGTTATACTAGCCCGATTGAGCATACATCTCTCAAAGGTGTTATACTAGCCCGATCGATCATCCGGACTGTCCATGTCAGTCTCGTAAATAATCACGACCACGCAAGTTAGCCGCATGATTTAACCAAACCTTGACGATCCTCGCCAGAGTAGGCTACCACCTTAATGACCACCACCGGCCCGTTTATGCCCTGGTCGGTCGAATGCATACCACGTCTTCCAAACGACCACCAAACACCAGCCTAGAGTAGGATGGTTGGGCTGGTGTGGAGCAGCTTGGAAAACATGTACGCACAAGACTGCCAATGACGGTCTCAAACAGATCGTGTCCGTCTAACTTCGCCGGCATAGTTGGACGACATAGATCGTCCCATGGCCGGTTGGACAAGCGTTGTCCTGCACACCGGCGGGCCCCTCTCTCTACCTGCCTGGTCGACCATCTCCTGACCTAGCCATAGAGCAACGTGCGTTTGCCCAATGTATGGCCTAGTAATGCTTAAAGGGTCGCAGAAATTCCACTAAGGTCTCAAATTTATCACGACCATCCAACTTCACCAAAGATGTTTGGATGGATTAGATCGGCCGAGGACAGTCAATCGGTACCACCATGTTCACCACCGACCCAATGTGGGCCCTACATGGTCGGCCTCCCAAAAGGAGGAGCATAACTTGCCAAACCGTTAGGGTCAAGTCGTGTACACACGACCGATCCAAAACCCTAATTAGGGTTTGCATGAATATTACATGTATCGTTAATCGATAACGAGCGCTCATCTTCGCAAGCATAGATGGAAGGTGTAGATGTGGACTTAACGAGTCCCGAGCATGTCAACACGATCACCGTGGCCCGTATACACGTCTGACCAATCGGCCAAGACTGACCATAGCTAGACGCCTCGATTCGTGTGCCCAAACTAGGCATGGACGCACGGTCCCCGATTCCTTTGCGACAACGGATTTCTGCCGCAAACCGATCTCAACCACTCAACTTGCCAGACAAATTGAGTTATATCTTCATGGGGTAATGAGGTATGGACGTGTACACCTAAAGAAGTCATCTACACGCATGCCCTGTCGGTCCCCGCCTAATACACCTCCCATGCTTTGTTTTCACCAAGTCAAGAGTGATGCTTGCGCACCTCTTCAAGACCCAAACTCTATCAACGGTCGCAGATGAGTGTCATAAAATTATCTCGTCCGTCCAACTCCACCGGCTTGGTTGAATGCCCTGGCTAGGAGTCAAGCGACCAATAAAGCATTCCCATGATCACCGTCCACCACTCTTCCACATAGAGTGATCGGTCAAAGCATGGCTCGCCCATGCGACCTCCAAACGATCACTCGAAGATGGTTGGATGTGATGCTATTTTAAGACGCTTGATTGTGATTTACTCCATTAAGCCTTAAAATAGCGATGATTCATACGTGCTTAATATATTCGATGCATTACATGCATAGAATACACACGATATTTTATAAGTATCGACTTCCCAAATAACTTAGTTATTTAACCTAGCATTACATGCTACTTCCTGTGGGTCCCACGATCCACAAGATCGAGACATCAATCATGTCATAAACTGGGGGATACTTAATGGGGTATTGGTATGGCGGTTTACAACATGCAGCGCGTCACAAGAACGTTTCAGGAAGTCATGGACGGTTAGTGATGACGGGAGAAGTGGGCAAGACTGGTCGTGTGACACTAACACACAACTCCACTACTCCATCACTCCACTTCCCATGAGAGACATGGGTTAGGCTTAATGACTTGTATAAATAGGTTCTCCTCCCTATTTCCACAACACAAGACAAGACAGAAAACCAAGTGTTGATATAATCGTATCCAAACACTTGTAACCGATAGCTTACATTCTCGCAGCCGGTTCAAATTTTCGATACAAGTCGTACACAACCAACACCTTCACGATCTCAACACTTTCTTCGCTTCCCTCCCTAAGATCAACCCCATCTCCTTCACTTTGTGACCGAAGCAAGTCCTGAAACGGCCATTTCTTGGTTTAGGCCGAGTTGTACGATTGATTTCTCGAATCACAAGCACTCCGTGCAAAGGCATTTGTTTAGGGTTTAGATTCATTTCTCATCCACATCCAAATTACCAAAACCTACAGAAATAGTTTTCACCCATAAACAATTGGCGACCACAAAGGGAGGTTAATCTCTCTATTGTAAAGTCAATTCCTTCAAAATATAATTCAATTTTGTCAATTTCGAAGGGGTAGATCTGAGATTCAATTCAATCATCAATCTGTTTCAAGATGGTAGAACTTAGGTCGGGATCGTTCCCATGGAGCTAGTGCATAACACTCTCGGACTTGATGTACCGCGCTGAGTTATCAGGTCAATACATCTCGTGGAGCCGTCTCTTCTACCACCAACGCCAGCGGAGCAGGAGATGTTCCAGTAAGCGTAACGCCTACTATCACCAGAGACAGAGCACCCGCGAATCCCGTCATCTCCTCAAGTGTAACACCTCCGGCGATCACTAGAACAACAAATTCCATTCCTTCACCAGGACGAGGAGCCGGAGGGACAAGAGGAAGACCATCTCCCATTACCATCGCAGACTTGATGGAGAGGCAGGAAGTTCTTGCTAAGACTCAAACGGATATGGCTGCAACTCGTAAATAGGTACTCGCTTTCCTCAAAACTTTAACCAACAATTGCCACAAGATTCACGACAACCCTTAGAGCCAACAAGGGATGCCTTCAATACACCCGGAGCAGGCGTTTCCACTCGGACCCACATGACTGAAGAAGCTCGTGTTGCTCCTGAACGCCCAAGGGAAAGGGATCAGCCATCCAACTTCATCACACGTGAGGACCCGGAACGACTTCTCAAAACCGAGGCAAAGGAAATCCGATGGATGCACACCAAAGACATCCGCCGTACCCTCAAGATGTGCAACGAATCCCTCTTCCAAGAGGATACACCTCTCCTCGCCTCCCTCTACGATGGTACTGGGTAACGCTCGTGAACACGTCTCTCGATTTTTGGAATCCTTGGGGGAGCATGAGTACAATCATGTTCTCCGCCTGAAATAGTTCTCGAAGTCACTTACGGGAAGGGCGTACACCTGGTACAACAACATCGCACCTAACAGCATATCCAATTGGGGCGAGATGGTCAGTGCTTTCTACAGGAAGTATTTCTTCGTATCCGAGCAGATCACCTTTTCAGATCTAGGGAGAGTCTCTCGTAGGAACAACGAGCATCCGAACGACTTCGTTAAGAGGTTCAGAACTCAAGCACTAGATTTTCATGATCCGAACGTCATCAACGTCGCTTGGTGGAGCTGTGCGTCAACGGGATGATACCCATATACCGCGCTTTACTAGAGAATTGGGCTTTCGACGTTCTCCGAACTCCATGAAGCTCGCCAAGCGTTCACCACAATCGCCCTAACGTTGCTAGAGAGAACTGTGGTTGTTCGAAATGAAGATCCACGTGAGAGTTGAGGAAGCAGGCGTCTCACAAACAAGCAATACAACACTGGTCCTTCAGAGCGTGATAGGCGAAGGAGGAAAAGGAAAGCTTCAAAGAACGGAACAACAACCCAAGCGTGCGGCTCCAGCACACACAACTTCTTCTCAAAAGGAAGCGGGCAAGACTCCTGCACAAGACACCGAAGATGCAAGCTTCCCATTCCCATGAGTGAAGTAATGGAACTCTTGGATGCATGGATTCAAGACGATGCTATCAAGCTTCCTCCTATCGACGACCGCCAAATGAGAAAGACATGGCGGACCCCAAGTACTTGCCGCTACCATAGTTTTGCCCATCATCCGACCAAGGAATGCAACATGCCGAAACAAATCTTCGAGAAAAGATAGAGGCAGGAGAACTCCATCTTGGAAACGAAGGTGTTCATAGAGATCCTCTCCTATCGTGAACCGCATGATTTCCGGAATTCCGCTTTGCAAGACAAAGACAATCAATGATGGAGCGTTTTTTGCGAGATATTATATTTCTCCAAGGCGCAGAGTCAAGACATATTTGCATCCCTTAACCGCGTTGTCTCAGGCCAGCATTTGTATCTAGAAAAGGAAGCGGTCTCGAAACCTCAGTCTTTACTGGAAGATGCAAGCAAGGGAAACTGGGGACTCTTAACCGTCATTCGTTTGAAGGATGTCGAGTTCGGTAGCACATTGATTGATACAACCTCCGAATTCAACATCATCTCTGTCAAGACTTTGAAAGCAGCAAGGATTTCAAAGCAGGATTCCACTCGCAGCCCAACTGTGATTAAGAATCCAGAGGGGGAACTTGGAAATTCCTATGGATACATTGATCTTGAAGTTAAATTGGGAGATGCCCTAACGCAAGCGAAGTTCTACATAGTCAAAGAACATCCCAATTACGACATGGTCCTAGGACGCTCTTGGATACACGACAACAAGGCAACACTGGGAGTTTTCCCTCCACCAGCTACGACACCTGAAAGGATCTCTAACAAGCCGTCTGGACCTGAAGATTGTCTGTTGCTGCACCTGCAGCTTGCCAATGTGACACTACTTCCTGGAGAGAGCCCATCAGCATACATTAAGAGGTTCCGAGCTCAAGTAAGTCTCATCACGCAACCCTTCTTGCAACCAATCACTCCTCACTCTGATAAGTCCCGGGACCGGCTCCAACCAACAAACCAACCCCGGCTAGGAGATGTGAATGGGAATTCGGCCCCTTCAAACGTTTTATCAAGATCTTAGAGGCTGTCTTAGTCAAAGACGATAAGGCCAAGGTCTAGGTATCTGCACGCCCAAACCCATTTGGAATTGGAGATCTGGTGATGAAGACGACTGCATTCAAGGTTGGGACCATGACGGTGAAAATGACCACTCCACCTGACTCACCCACCGAAAGGGAGGATGAATCGCACTGCAGCGTTATGTTATCCTAGGCGGCTACCGCAAGCTCATCAACGCCGATAAACGGAAGGCATAACAATTCAATCACGATGGCTCAAACCCTACCGAACTTAAGACGATGTGCTACCACTTTCCAGCGTCCTCCACACTTTAATCCGCCGTGTTATTTCCTCCAGTGTGTTTCTTCTACAATTACCTTTTCATGCCATATTTGTAATTCCTCCGAGAAAATGATTGCGATATTTGCATTCATAATTAGGGTTCCAACTTTCAATTTTCAAATTAATTGAAATATTATTTCCATCTAGAAACTTCTTTACCTCCTAAAGGAAGACACAAAATTCCGAGCGTCTAAACCACAATTTACCCAGCAAGACCAGGGAGATCTCGCGTCAGGAGTATAGACAGGTTCGTGGTATTTCACCATGGTATTCTCTTTTTTATTACAAGAACAACATATGATCACATTTGATATAGCCATGTTGAGAGATTTACATCAAAAAACAATATAAAACCATTATTCAATCAAGCAAGCAAAAAGACCTTAAACTCACCACCACGGAGTGCAAGGAAAATGTTCACAAATCACAAGAAAGCCTTAAAAGAAGAAAAAAGAAAGAACATGAAGATTTAGTCGTCAAGAAGATTGGTTGTGTCTCCACCACCACCGGAGCTCGCTTCAATGCCATCGCCATCGTGGACCGCTATTGCTTCTTCCTCTGGATCTCGCCCCGACTTCCTCTTCTGGATATTTCGTATCAACGTTATCCGCCTCAACAACATCAACAGAGACAGCTTCCACATCTTCCTCAAAACCACGACATCATTGGGAATTGTGTTGGTCAATTTCAGACGCTCAGGTTCGTCTGTGTCAGAATCGAGGATTATCACGCCATCGTGGATTGGATAATCACATTTATCTTCACCAAGTGTCTGTTTGTGTTCAACCCTCCGCCTCTTTAACCGTGCTGCAAACCTCTCAGCTCTTGCGCTCGTTGGTACTCGCAACGCTTCATTGCTCCTCCATTGCTCCTCCATGTCGCAGCTGAAAGGGCACAGATATGTCCCACGGCAATACGCAGTGTGCGAAATGGACATCCCCGTATAACACGACCGACTTCGCGGAGTGGGAGATCAATCTTAGCCATTACCTCCTCATGTGCACCAAACCTCCTCGGGCTTGTTGACTTCAAACTTTTTCTCGGAGAAGTTCTGAGTGATCATCACCAACCGCTTCCATGATAAAATGCGAAGAAGAAGAAGTTATGGTTACACAAAAAAAAATTATCATCATCGATCAATCAGAAGATCGGATAAGCGCGGAACAGTAACTGGAATATAGAAGAAAACGATAGGAGGAGTCATTAGAATTTTCTTTATATTTCACGAGACAACAAAATCCTAGAGAGAAAAAGAGTCTTCACTTGCCACTTATAAAGACTGCTAATTCGGGATAATGATCAACAATACTTATCGGATATATTTGAGAGAAGCCGCCGTATAATGGAAAGGAGTGCACCCAGTCCAAGAAACGGTCCAAGCTCTGTCCAGATATGTACGGAGGAAACCAAAGGGAACCGGATCACCTGACCAAGTCCTGCTTCCTCCACAACCCTAATCAGGTTTGACCACTCCATTTAACCCGACGATATCTATCAATGCGGTAAATGCGTAATTACTTTATCCTAATCATTTCAGTATACAAATTTGTCACCATATCATGCCTACCCCACAATAGTGTAATTATTATGTGCTAGGCATGAGACTTAATGTTGATGGTGGATTTTCATTTAAGGCTAAAACTGTAAAAGCCAAAATTATGCGCTGACATCCTGCAAAGGATAAAATTATGTATTGGAGCATGTAGAAACAATCCCATATACCCTATGAATTTATAGCATTATCAATTAATGCATGACCAGCCTTGTATTTCCTGTGTTGTTCCCGCTGAACTCTCATTATTGGTGCGGCATGACGACTGAGTGTTGCTCCCAGCAGAGTAACACGAATCTCCAAGTGTCACTAATGATGCATGCACGAAATACCCGTACATGATACAACTCTCAGTGTGTTATACTAGCCCGATTGAGCATACATCTCTCGGTGTGTTATACTAGCCCGATCGAGCATCGTGACTCTGTCCATGTCGGGCCTCGGAAATAATCACGACCACGCAAGTTGGCCGCATGATTTAACCAGCCTAGACGATCCTCGCCAGAGCAAAAAGCTACCACCTTAATGACCACCACGGGCCCGTTTATGCCCTGGTCGGTCGAATGCATACCAAGTCTCCCAAACGACCACCGAACACCAGCCTAGAGTAGGATGGTTGGGCTGGTGGGAGCGACTTTGGAAAACATGTACGCACAAGACTCGCCAATGACGGTCTCAAACAGATCGCGTCCGTCCAACCCGCGCCAGCATAGTTGGACGGCATAGATAGTCCCATGGTCGGTTGGACAAGTGTTGTCCTACACACCGGCGGGCCCTCTCTCTACTACGCCCGGTCGACCATCTCCCCGACCTAGCCATAGAGCAACGTGCGTTTCCCAAAGTATGGCCGACGTAATGCTTAAAGGGTCGATGAAATTCCACTAAGGTCTCAAATTTATCACGACCATCCAACTTCACCAAAGATGTTTGGATGGATTAGATCAGGCCTAGGACCGTCGCCGGTATCACCATGTTCACCACCGACCCAATGTGGGCCACATGGTCGGCCTCCCCAAAGGAGGAGCATAACCTGCCAAACCGTTAGGCTGAAGTCGTGTACACACGACCGATCCAAAATCCTAATTAAGGTTTGCGGCATATTACATGTATCGCTAATCGATCACGAGCGTCCATCTTCGCAAGCATAATGGAAGGTGTAGATGTGGACTTAATAGGTCTTGAGCATGTCAACACGATCACCGTGGGCCCGTCTACACGCCTGACC
This sequence comes from Papaver armeniacum, assembly GCA_023531295.1. Taxonomy (NCBI): domain Eukaryota; kingdom Viridiplantae; phylum Streptophyta; class Magnoliopsida; order Ranunculales; family Papaveraceae; genus Papaver; species Papaver armeniacum. Next base: position 68,448 of record JAJJWW010009321.1, on the reverse strand, counting down.
AATCGGCCAAGACCGACCATGGCTAGATGCCTCGATTCGTGCGCCCAAACTAGGCATGGACGCGCGGTCCCCGATTCCTTTGCAAGAACGGATTTCTTCGCAAACCGATCTCAACCACTCAACCTTGCTGCACAAATTGAGTGGCCTAAATTATATCTTCATGGGGTGATGAGGTATGCACGTGTACACCGGCAAGGTGTCTACACGCATGCCCGATCGGTCCTGCCTAATACACCTACCATGCTTGGTTTCGACCAAGTCAAGAGTGATGCTTGCGCACCTCTTCAAGACCAAACTCTATCAACGGTCGCAGATGAGTGTCATAAAATTATCTCGTCCGTCCAACTCCACCAGCTTGGTTGAACAGCCCTGACTAGGAGTCAAGCGACCAATGAAGCATTCTCATGATCACCGTCCACCACTCTTCCACATAGAGTGATCGGTCAAAGCATGGCTCACCCAAGCAGCCTCCAAACGATCACTCGAAGATGGTTGGATGTGATGTTATTTTAAGACACTTGATCGTGATTTACTCCATTAAGTCTTAAAATAGCGATGCTTCATACGTGTTGAATATATTCGATGCATTACATGCATAGGATACACACGATATTTTATAAGTATCGACTTCCCAAATAACTTAGTTATTTAACCTAGCATTACATGCTACTTCCCAGGGTCCCACGATCCACACGATCGAGACATCAATCATGTCATAAACTGGGGGACACTTACTGGGGTATTGGTCTGGCGGTTTACAGCGTGCAGCGCACAACGCGCCATCACAAGAACATGTTAGGAAGTCATGGACGGTTAGTGATGACGAGAGAAGTGGGCAAGAATGGTCGTGTGAAACTAACACACAACTCCACTACTCCATCACTCCACTTCCTCCACTTCCCATGAGAGACGTGGGTTAGGCTTAATGACTTGAATAAATAGGTTCTCCTCCCTATTTCCACAACACAAGACAAGACAAAAAACCAAGTGTTGATACAATCGTATCCCAACACCGGAACTGATAGCCTACATTCTCGCAGCCAGCCCAACCTTTCGATACAAGTCGTACACAGCCAACACCTTCACAATCTCAACACCTTCTTCGCTTCCCTCCCTAAAATCAACCCCATCTCCTTCACTTTGTGACCGAAGCAAGTCTGGAACGGCCATTTCTTGGTTTAGGCCAGAGTTGTACATATTGATTTTTCGAATCACAACCACTCCCGTGCAGTGCATTTGTTTAGGGTTTAGATTCATTTCTCATCCACACACCCAAATTACTAAAACCGGAAGAAATAATTTTCACCCATAAACACTAGTCATCTTTGGTATTAGGCTAATGGTTATAGTGTTTGTGGTAAATCCTATCGTGCCCACGACACGGGTTCAGACTTACTAGCCACTTGTTTCACTAAAAATCGACGTCCGAGGATGTTTATAAAATGCAAATGTTTAAATGGGTGCGTGCACGTGTGTGTGTTTGTAAATACAGAGTAGTGTAAAATCAAAACCCTAAAATGTTATTTATGTTTCAAGTCAGATTCTCAAATCCCCAGTGAAGTCGCCGCCGCAGATACCGTCAAAATCCATTAAGATCTCTCAATATCTAAAATGACACTACACTAGGAAATGATTATACGAAGTCGCAACCCAACTTGGGGAGTGGGACCCATGATAAGCACCATTCCAAAACAGAGAAATAGTCCGAGAATAAGGGCTAGGAAGGTGTGAGGCACCTAGCCCTTCCAATCCGAAAATCGGCCCCTACTTTATAATCGTGGATTTTACGGTTCTAATTGTAATAGCAAATAATGAATTGTGAATACATAGAATAATAAACAATAATTAAATCCTCGAGAAAATAGGGTTAAACCTGTAAAAACCAAATCCAATCAAATCAACTAATTATTATTATCATCAAAAAAATTTATTATCAAATATTTTTATTATTGGATAAAGAATATTATTACAAGAAACTAGTTGGAAGCTTAACAAGCTAAGTTCCAACAACGTACTACTATATTAGTTGAACAAAGCCGTGCTATCCTACAAGCGAGCCTCATGAGGAATCAGCCAAAGAAGTCGAAGCGGATAGGGGCCGATTATGTCGCAAGGGGGGCAAGCTAACTTTACCTTCCATGTCAAACTCTGCAATATTGCAACATCGGGGACTCGAACCTGGGATCTCCTGAAATGTATCAAACCTTTGAGGAATATGGATGACTAGCTGAGCTAACTAAGGGTAAATCCTTAACTCCTATGTGTGATGCGTTAGAAAGCTCTTCTGAAATAGTGAGCACAAATATATTTGAACCCCTGAATTCGGGTTTTAAAGATATTGCGTAAAAGTTTCAAAGTGGTACCGAAAGTGTAGGATCATGATATCGCAACGCACAAGGCTCATGGGATAAATAAACGACGGTGTCGCGAGGCGCATGCAGATAGCTAAAATAAACGACGCGATGAATAACGACGAGCAAAACAATTGGAAGACATGAAATCTGGCGAAGGCTAAGAAGTGTCGCGAGAATGAATATTTCTGCATTTGCGACACTTCGCGAGACATTCCCGAAAATAAAGGGTAGCTTAGCTATCATCCACTATGTATTACCCTATATAAAGGGCTATATGAGTCTGTTAAAAGGGGGAGATCTGATTGGAATTGTTAAGCAAGTCAAGAGGAGAGAGAAAGTTTAAGAGTGTTTTAATTTCTAAGTGTAATTCTATTTTCCCGTAAACATTTCATGGACTCAATCAATAAATATTCTTGATCTTACATCTTTCAATGGATTAATTAAGCAAAATTGAGTAAGGGGTGTAGTGTGGGAAATCCTGCTACTACATATGCGCTAGAAACAGGGACGATCATTGGTAAAAGAGAGAAAATTGCAATTAAAGTTGTTTGAATCAGGAGAATGAGAAAGGAAAATCTTAAATCGGATGAAAAAGATATGGCATGCAGAGACGTAGACACAAGAGTAATGATTAGCGAATTTCATGAAAATATCGGAGGAAGAATACACAAACGAGATTTTAAAGGAAAGAAGATTACTGATAGAGAAATAACATCACCTTTGAAGGATTGGGAAAAGCAAGAGATAACTTTTACTTATGGGGGAAATATCCAAAGAAAATTTGGATCACGCATCTCCACCGGTGATCGCAATAAACGCGTATAAGGAAGGAGAGGAATTAGAGAACACAAGAAAACATGGGTAGTGAATGGAGTTTTAATTGATACAGGAGTCCGGTGAACATCATGTTTTATCACGCTTACAAAAAGATGGGGTATAAAGATGAAGATATGATTTTCGCGGCATACAATATTCAAGGTTTTGGTAAATCCATAACAAAAGTTAAAGGGGAGATAGAAATACGTGTTCCGTTAGGAGGAATCGAAACACAGGTGACGTTGAGTGTAGTGGATATGGAATCACCGTATAACATATTACTAGGAAGACCATGGGTACATGCAATAAAAGTCAATGGCGTCGACGCTTCATCAATGTATCAAATTTCCTACACCAACCGAATCGGCGAGATCAAAGGGGATACTGCTAAAGGAAGAATATATTATCAAAATGAAGTAAAGTGTTGCGAAGAACAAGTGAACAAGCGAAATAATATATCAAAGTATCACAAAAAGATGGCGAGGGCGGCTAAGAAAGAAGAAGAGTTCAGAGTTTACATGATCAGAGCGAAGGAAGGAAAAGGCATACCTAGCGAGATCTCGGGAGAAGAAAATGATCCTCAAGAAAGAACCGAAAGGACCGACCCCTATGGGAGAACCGAAGGCCGATTCACGTCGCGGCAGAGCAAACCAAAGAAGTGAATATTGGAACTAAGGAAAAACCCAAGATGCTAAAGATTGGAACTAACATGGGAGCGGAAGAAGAGAAAAGAACCGTCGATCTATTGCGGGATTATAAAGATATCTTCGCGTGGGATATGGATGAAGTGCCTGGTATAGATCCATCAGTAGCCTGTCACAAGTTGGAAATTGATAAAAATGTGAAGCCATTCAAACAAAGAATTAGAAAGATAGCAACAGCATATCACCCTCAGATAGAAGAAGAATTGCAGAAGATGCTGGATGCAGGAATTATTAGACAAGCAAAATATCCTGAATGGATAGCGAATATGGTTATAGTTCCAAAGAAGAACAAAGGAATAAGGATTTGCATTGATTTCACCGATCTAAATAAAGCTTGCCCTAAAGACAGGTTTTCCATTACCGGACATTCCACAGCTGGTCGAATCGGCGGCCGGGAATGAAAGAGTATCATCGCCGGACGGATACAAAGGTTACAATCAAATTCCTCTCGCCGAGGAAGACCAAGAGCACACCGCTTTCTTCGCTCCAAGAGGATTATACTGCTATACTAAAATGCCGTTTGGTTTGCGAAATGCTGGAGCAACGTATCAAAGGATGGTAGAAAATGTATTCGCAGAATGGATACATAAAACACTAGAGGTATACGTAGATGACATGCTAGTAAAAAGTAAAAAGGCAGAAGATCACGTGCGAGACTTGAAAGAAATTTTTGAACAAATGAGGCGTTTCAACATCAAAGTCAATCCAGAAAAATGTACCTTCGAGTTGCGTCAGGGAAGTTCTTGGGTTACATTATATCAAAGGAAGGAATACATGTTGACCCGGAGAAAGTAAAAGCGGTTCGCGATATGCCGACACTGCGACGAGTAAAGGATGTTCAAAAGTCTGAATGGGTTGCTAGCATCACTAGGAAGGTTCATCTCGCGGTCATCTCGATAGTGTAAACACTTTTTCAGCGTTACAAAAAAGGATCGAAATTTAAGTGGACGGACGAATGTGAAAAGGCTTTACAAGGGATCAAAGAGCATTTAATGGATATATCCATTATGCAGATGAGAACTGTGAGAGGAATTATTAATATACCTCGCGACAACATCGCATGCCTTAAGTGCGCTTTTATCGCGAACGGACGCAGGAGTAGAAAAACCAATCTATTATATCAGCAAAACTTTTAATGCTGCAGAAAGAAATTATTCAAAGATTGAAAAACTAATCCTGGCGTTAGTCTATGCGTCGTTTAAACTTCGCATATATTTTCATTGCACATACTTGTTAGAGTGGTAACAAAGGTACCAATCGAGTCGATGTAATGAAAAATTCAAAAGATCAGGAAGAGTCGAAAGATGGAATGCTCAAATAAGCCATTGCAAACTCAAATATGAAATATTATCTTCAACCAAGTCACAGGTTGTCGCAGACTTTCTGGCAGAATTTCCTTTGGAGGAAGATGAAGCAGTGGATGAAATGATGGATGTAGAAGAAGAGCATGGAGATCCAAAAGACTTGTTAACTGAGCCAGACCGGTGGGAAATATTAGTGGATGGATCATCAAATGGAGAAGGTAAAGGAGTGGGAATTGTTGTGATTTCGCTTAAGGCAATAAGTTAGCTTTTGCTTTTAGATTGGAATTTGAGTCTACCAATAATGAAACGGAGTACGAAGCTATAATACATGCTCTACGTTTTGCAATAGAAATGAAACTGGAGAATGTGAGGATTACCAGTGACTCGCAATTGGCAATTCGTCAGATAACAGAGAAATATGCTACAAATGATCCATCCCTACAGAAATACAGGAAACTTGTAGAAGTGTTGTCAGCACAGATACCGAAAATAAAATGGAGGCACATATCAAGGAGAGATAATAGACTCGCAGACGCTTTTGCCTTTATATCGAGTATGATGACATGATTGCACTGACTCATGAGGAATATCAAAATACAGACGCTACTGGCGCCATCAATTAATAAAGAGGAAGGACAAGAGGCAGATATAATGATGGTGGTAGATGAAATGCAATGTAGCGAGGAAGACTGGAGAGTAGAACTTCATGCGTACTTAATGAAAGGAGAGGTACCAAGAAATAGATTGGAAGCACACAAGTTAAAGAGTCGGGCAACAAATTATGAATTACGAGATGGCGTGCTTTATCAGCGATCTTTTGAGGGGCCTTCACTTCGATGTTAACAAGGAAAGAAGGAGAAACCATATTGAAGATGCTACATAGTGGGGATGCCGGAAATCATAGCGGCGGGGAGATCTTTGGCATATAAGGCAAAGACGCAAGGATATTATTGGCCATATATGCATGAGGACGCGAGAGCAATATCCGGACGCTGCGAAGATTGTCAAAGACATGGGAAGAAGATACATGCACCGAGCACCGTTAAATTCTTCGAGAAGTGTGTGGCCTTTTGGAAAATGGGGTTTAGATATTGTGGGATCATTTTTACGGAACAGACAAAGAAGGTACTTAATTGTCGCAACGGACTATTTCACAAAATGGGCAAGGTGAAAGCGGTCCAGACATTCGCGATAAGGATGTTTTTACTTTCATATTTGAAAATATTATATGCAGATTTGGGATCCCCGCACAATTGGTATCCGATAATGGGAAGCAGCTTGAAGGGCAAAATATAGAGTTGCCGCTTAATGCATTTCGTATAAGATGTGGAAAATCAACTCCATTATATCCACAAGCTAATGGCCAAGCGGAGGCAACAAACAAAACAATTGCCGATATATTGAAGAAAAAGTTGGAAGGACACAATAGGGGATGGTGCGAACAAGTACCCAATGCAAGTATGGGCCTATAATACAACTAGAAGAGAAGCCACGGGAATGTCCCCTTTTTGCTTAACTTACTGAGTCAAGCAAGACTCCCAACGAGGTCGTGATTTCGACAACCAAAAAGAGGTCCTGGGAGAAAATCTTAGCGCAGTGCAACATTCTAATCAAGTTGGATGAATTGGAAGAAAACGAGAAAAGGCATTGCGACACATGGAGAATTATCGGCCAAGACTGGCTAGAGAATATAACAAACGTGTAAAAATACGTGAGTTCCAACCAGGAGACTTGGTGTTGCGAGAAACCCCAATATATCAACGTGAAAGTGGAGGCAAGTTGGCGAAAATGAGATGGACCTTATATCATCAAAGAGGTAGTTGGTACAGGGGGCATATAGATTGATGGATCCCGAAGGAAAAGATGTGGGACAAAAATTGGATAGACCATGGAATAGGTTATATCTAAAGAAATATTACCCGTAAAAAATGGGAGAGGGAAAATGAATCAATATGAAGTACTTCTTCGCAAAATATTTGCGACATTCAATAAAATGCGAGAGAAAATCCATGAAGATCTCGCGACAAGAATAACAAAAAAGTCATGAATGGCTTAACAAAACAACAAGAGATAATGAATGATTAAATGAATGAATCGGCGAATATCTCGCAAGCAAAATAGCAAATGATGAAGAATGATTGAATAAAAGAATGAATGAACGGACGAACCTTTATGGCGTACACCCTAGTTCGCGAATAACATTTCGTAAGAGGAAAAATGTAAGACCTAAAGTGCGTCATATAAGGGGTATCTCTCGACATGGCTCGGGGGGAAGGTTACACCGCTCCCGAAGCCCGAGTCATGAAAAATTTGGGGCCCATGAAAGCCTATCCTAGAGAGGTACCTTGGATTCCCAACTATATATATAAGGTTATACCCCTGGTTGGGCGACCGAGGGTCTCTTCCAAGGAGTCGTTGTATGCTCAAGGCGCCGAGGTACACAACAGCCCGCAGTGCCCGGATGGATGAACCTACCCGGCCATTCTTGGCAAGTCTTGGCATATGTTGCACTCGCCCGAAGAAAACTCCACTTAGGTGCAGCCTCGTAACCATAAACCATATAGGTATAAGGGATAAGAGGTCATGCGAAAACAACCGGTTGTTGTTAAGACCGGATGGGAGGAGCTAGTCTTGTATGGCCGATGTTTCGCCTCCTTGAAGGGGCAACCGGGAGATGATAAGGGCGACGCTCTCCATTAGGGGGAGTGTCAAAACAGACGCAAATGTCATAAGGCTATATTTTCGCAAGAGAATTTAGGCTCGTCATATTTGTGCAATTATCCTATGAGGCAATAATACTAACGCGAGGGTAAGGCGAGATCAATGGGTCTTTACACGAAAGTGTACGGACGTCCCGCGATTTTCGTGCACGACGGCAATGTCATGGGGCTTTATATTCGCAAGGATATCTAGGCCTGTCATATTGTCGCAACTAAAACATCCTGCAGAGGCAAAAATACTTGGAAAATGATAAGGCAAGATCAATGGGTCTTTACATGCAAGTGTAAAGACGTCCCGCGATTTTGTCGCGATGAAAGGGCGTATGGGAAGACCTCTTAATTAGGAGGTCTAACTTGGAAGACCACACAAAAATGATAAGACAAGGTCAATGGGGCTCTGCATGAAAATGTAAAAGTATGGCTGCGACTTTGTCGCAGTGAGAAGAATTAAAATCAAATCCGATTGGGATGGATTTACTTAATAAAAAATTCAATGAGCGAACATGCTCGCAAGGTGGTCTTAACTAAGAAAGGAAGAAAGAAATATGGAAGTTACTCAATCAAAAGAGTTAAGTCATTCAAACAAAAAGGAATTCTAACAAATTACAAAGAGAATTTAACTCTACATCATTATCAAATACAGAGGGTGGTCGAGACTTTTCTCGCCTTATCGCCTTCACATCCGCCGATTGATGGATTTTCTTCTAAATGTTTTCATCACCTTTGTTCTCGATTCTTCGGACTTTCATCGAAATTTTTCTATTCGGATCTTCATCGACAACTTCCTTACTAGGGAGATCTTCGCCGCTTTCATAGTCATAATCACTATCGGAGAATTAGGGACTTCATCGTCACTTACTTCCAAAGGATCAACATGTATAGGATCAAGAGACTTAGACAAGAAAATCTCATTCACGAGGACTTGACTTTGAGGGGGAATTGACGAAGCGCCTTTTGACAGCTTTTTACTATCTATGTCTTTTACAATGCACATGTAATCAAATCTACGTTCTGCACGATCGCGAGAACGAGCGAGGGAGGAAGCGAGCAATCCATTTTCTTTGCGAATTTTGAGTAATCCGATTTGAGAGTAGAAACGACGGCGCAGCAAGCTTCTTCTCAGAATCTGCATAATAAATACACAAGAAAAGATTAAAAGAGATCCTTACAACAGATCTTTAGAACTTTCAAAATAATTAAAGATTTGTGAAATAAATGAATTAAGGTAGTCAAATAATTTGACTACCTTCCTTTTGAAGAGTAAGTTGTTGAATTAAAGCCGCAAAGTTATTCCCAGATACATGGCATCATCAAATGAGTCTCCAACTAAACCTTTCAATCGAGATCGCAATTTCTTGTCATTAGAAACAAGTATGGAATTTTCGGTGGCGAGAGTAGAGTTGGATTTTTCTAACTTGGTGCATTGTTCCTGGAATTGCTTCGCTTTTACACTCAAAGTTATTCTACCTTGAATAAGTTTATCTCTCGGTGGAACTCTCTTTAAGTTGATTTTTCAAAGTATGAATGGCCTGTTCTTGTTCTTCGCATAATTTTTGACAAGCATCATACTGTCGCGAGTAGATCGCCACCTTATTCAACAGAGAACGTTTCTCTTGTGAAAGAGTTCGATTCTCATCTGATAAAGTTTCCAACTCCAAATTAGTTTTAGTCAAAGAATAAGAGAGGCGAGATAAGTCATTACTTAATGAGTCTTGCTTTTGCGATAAATCAAAATTCTCTTTAGACAAGTTATTTATTTGGTCACCGTGATAGGTATGAAGATTATCTAAGAGATTATACTGCTCCATCCAAGCATCTCTTTCAACTCGAACTTCTTCAACGATAGACTCCGTCTGATATATCTCCATTATTCGTTTCTGGTTTAATACTTGGAGGACGAGCAAGGGATTGAGTTGTAAAAAAAAAAAAAAAAAAAAAAAAAAAAAGGTGGCAAGAGCATACCTTTTAATTCTTTCATTCTTCTCGCGAAGATTATCGCGATCTAGTGAGATACTTGAGAAATTTTTGATTTTCAAGGTGGAGATTATTGCATTTCACACCATAACTTGGAGATCATCCTTCACTTATTAATCTCTTGAATTAAAGATGCTTGCGAGATCCTATCGTGACCAAGATGCTTACTTAAAATCTCGCGCACATTGGATTTGACAGATCGTGAAGTCTTTTTGGCCTCATTCACGAGATCAGAAAGGACCTTAAAGGCCACATCTATCCCTTCCAAATTTTCCGCAGTTAGAGGAATTTGTTCAAACAAAGAAGACGAGTCGTCCTTTGTCAAAGTAACCTCATGAGAAGAGGAGGTTTCAGGGAGAGAAGTGATTGGAGAAATAGCAGGGACGTTGATAGCAGGAGGAGGTATAAGATCGTTTGTAGTAGGACAGTTATAAGGAACTTGGTCTATGAGGAGTTGATGTATAGAAATATTGTCGCTAGTAATGTTTCCAGAAGAAAGAGGCACAAAATTATCTTGCGAAGATTTCGCAGCAGGAGACGAAGACGTGAACGAAGGAAATGGAACGTCGGGGGTAACAGGTTTAGAGTAGCGGCCTTTTGGGAGTATGACCAAAGAATTTTATCATCCTCGCGAATGACAAATTAAATAAGAAACAGAGGCAACAATGTATTGTTAATAGAATACAAATGTTTCTTAAATACCTTGTCACTGCAGATCGTCTTTTTGTAGCCATAGATTTTGCTCGCGAAGAGGGTTTTGGTTGTGTGAGGGATTCTTGTTGCGAAGTAGATTTCGATGGCGAGCCCAAAGAAAGAAGAGGGTCCTTCACGGTAAATTTAGTTCTGGGTTGGTTCTTGCTAAACAACAATGGCAGAAAGAGAATTACAAAGTTAATCATACCAGTGTGATTTCAACAAGAAAAGCTAACCTCAAATTTAATCAACCACAAAATCAGCCAACTATGGCAAAATTAACAAACCCGGGACGCCATGAGAGTAACAACCTGGTAGGGAATAGCTAAAGTGGTGAAGAAAGACGGTAAAAAGAGGCAACAATAGGCAAACACTTGCAGAACGATGAAGAAGAAGAACACTTGCAGGCGATGAAGAAGATGAAGAGGAAAAGGAAAATTCTTCACAGGGATGCTCCTATAAATAGATGAGAAAAAATGTTATGACCGGATAACATTAAATGCACCTTAAAAGAGGAAAATATAGACACGTGTAAACGGTCACTACTAAATCCAAGGAGACCGACAAAAAGAACTTTAGTAGAATCCAAATATACAACGTATTTCCTAATAAAGCGAAGAGCTTATGAAATTGATTATTTTCTGTAATTCATGAGGCAAGAAATGACACTTATATATATTACAAAGAAGCTTCGGAACTTCGCAAAAGAATAGAGGCAAAATACGTACTTTTCAAGTCCGATTATTCTTCCGCTCGTTCATTCATCAACAAAGATCAAAGATTACTACAACGACAGATTTTTCCTTAAAGATCGCTCTTCAAGCAATCTTCAAGGAAAAAGAGGCAAGATGTAGGATCATGATATCGCAACGTACAAGGCTCGCGGGATAAATAAACGACGGTGTCGCGAGGCAGTCGCAGATAGCTAAAATAAACGACGCGATGAATAACGACGAGCAAAACAATTGGAAGACATGAAATCTGGCGAAGGCTAAGAAGTGTCGCGAGAATGAATATTTCTGCATTTGCGACACTTCGCGAGACATTCCCGAAAATAAAGGGTAGTTTAGCTGTCATCCACTATCTATTACCCTATATAAAGGGCTATATGAGTCTGTTAAAAGGGGGAGATCTGATTGGAATTGTTAAGCAAGTCAAGAGGAGAGAGAAAGTTTAAGAGTGTTTTAATTTCTAAGTGTAATTCTATTTTCCTGTGTAAACATTTCATGGACTCAATCAATAAATATTCTTGATCTTACATCTTTCAATGGATTAATTAAGCAAAATTGAGTAAGGGGTGTAGTGTGGGAAATCCTGCTACTACAGAACGTATAGATAAAGAAGATACTGAGTTGGATATGGCAATGATGGTGGCGGAAGTCAAAAATTCCAAAGAGTGGGGTACAAAGAGTTGGAAAGTATTACAAAGGCCCAGTTGGTAGCCTAGCAACAAGCTGAAGAACATACAAAGAAGAACATACAGTGATGAAAAACATTCAGAGAAGAAGGTAAGATGAGATCTGAAAACAATTTAAGTGTCTGCTGCTAATGAAGAAATTCATGGATTATAGGTTGTAATTAGAAGAAATTGAAGACTCAGAAGGGTTACGAAGGTTGTCTTTGCAATGGGTTAGATCAGATTCGCGTAACAAAGACGATTTCAATTTTTCCCATATCAGAAGAATTAGGGTTTACAGAGGTTAGAATTGTGCTTGAATTGGTGGAGTAGAGATGGTGAACAAGGAGTTGATAATGGATGTTGGTGTTGTTTCCAGAGAAGTGTTGGTGTTATGAAGCTGCAATAGAGTTGATGGTGGTAGCTGGTGTTGGTGGTGAAGTTGAGTTCTTGGTGGAGATGCCATGGGTGAATATTACAGTTGCAGGTGAAGATGGATCTGGTAGAAAGGAGCAGGATGCAGCTGCAGTTGGTCATGAGATGAGACTAGAAACTGTTAAAGGCAGAAAAATGGAATGATGCAGTTCGAACTGGTGTTGCACTTGGTGGTAAGGCAGTAGATGTATGCTTAGGAAGTTTGAGTCACTGGTGGTGTGCTGAAGGTCTGTGAGATAATGAAACTGAGAAGAAGATGAAAGTTCTGAATTTAAAGAAGTTTAGAAGAATGGGATCTGTTCGAATTGGATTTGGGATTTGAATTTGAGTTACATGGAATAAATTTGAGCAGTTGATGGCTCTGAAGAACTAGTGCAACTAATGGATGGGTTTATCTTAGAGTCGAAATAGAAACGAAGTGCAGTTGTGACTGAAATGGACAATGGCTCAAGCAGTGAAAGATAACATAGGCATGGAGTTAAATTACAGGCATGAAATTGAATGGTTGGACATGATGCGCTTGAGGGTATGAATAAATACAACAGATGGTCAATCACGTGGTACTAAGAAGACTAAAAAAATGGTGTTGCTGCTTGAACTGAAATTGCAGTTGGCTAAGTTTACAGCCAACAAGGAACTGAAGCTGCATTATAGGTATTTTTGCTGTTGTCCCAAGGAAAGAGTTGCAGGGGTTGCAACTGCAATGTTGAGAAGGTGGTTATAACTCAACTGAAATGGAAGATTGAGAAGTGTTTAAATGAGTACTGAGCTAGTGGGTTCTTGGAATAGTGTGGTGTTAATTACAGTTATAAAAGTGGATTAAGGAAGTGGTCTTAATGATGAGATTGTAAGCAGATGATTTGTGGCAGTGAGCTGAGAAGAATGAGGCAGGAAAGAGCTACAGTTACAGAGATGGGATGTTGCAGCTGAATGAGTTCTGTTGGTGGTGTGTGCAAGCACTGCTTCTAGTTTAGTGGTTGAATGGGGCTTAGATGAGGCAGGTGGTCTTGTAACTGCTAGTTTTATAAGTCAAGAGAAGCTGAAACTGGTAGATGTATGCGCACTGCAGCTGGAACAAAGAACATCCATCATTGACTGGAGTTTAACTGGTGAAGCGCAATGATTGTGTTAGAGCATAGCTCGGTTGAACCCACCAAGCATTGGTATGTCAAGTTTGGTTGTCATATTTTAGTGAATCAAAAATTCAATTAAAGAGTCGTTTGATTATATACTAGAGACAAGTTCGTATATATTAGGCTAGAAAGATTAGGATTATGAGACATACAAGTATTACTCGAAGCTTGAAGAATGTGAAGAAGTAACAAGCTACATCGACGACATCATCCTTCCTCTTGAGGTTAGTAATATTGTGACTTGAACTGTTTCATTCCTAACGTATCTTTCAAGTCGTATATATTGAAAACATAATCTGCAGAAGCCGTGAATGATTATACTCTAGTAGACATAGTGTTAATGAATTAGAATACGAAGTATAACGCTTATCTTTTGAACTTCGTATATAAGACATCGACATAATCGTATGAATGCTATTGTGATTATGTGTATGGGTAAAGGTGAAGATTTCATCCTAGGAAACAATGTTTACATTTATTTAAAGGAAGTATATTCATGAACTTGTTTTATGAATCGAAAGGGAAATCGCTAGGCTTATTGGTATTGTTATTCATTGCATATCTTTGGATTACCAATATGTGTGAGTTAGTAGAACCAATCATAACTTGTTATGTATCTTGGTAAAACTAGTCACAATGCCTTACTTATGTATTGGTACGACTTTTATTAGTGTAACCGATCCTAAGTAATCACCTTAGATGGTATGATCGATATTTGTTATTGGAATAACCGATCCTGGTAATTGGTATGACCGATCACAAAAAAAGTCGTAATCGATCCTTGTAATTGGTGTAACCGGTCCTGGTAATTGGTGTAACCGATCCTAGTGACTAGTGTAACCGATCACAAGTAATACCATGAGAATATGGTAACCGGTCCTGGTAATTGACGTAACCGATCCTGATAACTGATGTAACCAGTCCCAGTAACCATATTAAGGTAGAACCGATCCTTGTGTTTGGTAGAACCGTAAACCCATGATTAGTGTATTGATATTTGATCAATCACATAGTTCTTGGAATTCAGATGAACCAATTCTAAACTTGTTTGGAAGTGCGGTATAATCGGTTCCAAGATTGTAAATATGAAAAAGGATTTACAAATAAATAAGATGTCGACATACTTTGAACATGTTCAAGTAATCTTTATCTTTTATTGTTCAAAGATATTCCTTAATAACTCAAGAAGATCCTCGACCAAAATAAATTGAGAATCTTTTAATTAAGGTTATTAATTTTATATGCTTTTAATTACAAAGAATTAAAATGCATATCTCTGAAAATAAAAATTGGTAATGTGCATTTACTAATTGGAGATTTTCTATTGAGATTTCGTTTAATATTGGACAAATCATTTCTAGGAAGTATGAAAACCGATTTGGGGATTTATTGCATATCTTAAGAATATTTCGGTTTTGGAAATTCCTTGGTGTCCAAACTTCCTTGGTCTATAATTACCCAAGTTTGCATTTCGTGCAAACTATCCTAAGAGCCAGCAAAACTACCTTGTTGTGTTCTTGCTGATGGAGCCGTCTATTCGGAGAGGAAAGTACCCTAATTAGGCGAAATCTCTTACGACCGCTCGTTTAAAGACTTCTGTGTGATTAAGAAGCTCTACGAGTACCGTTGGTGGGAAACTAGATAATTGAAGTATTATTAGTTTTCGATTTGATTTGATTGACTAACGGTTGTTGAACTTTGATTGCACCTAGTTTGTTTATTCTTGAGAATCTTCTCTTCTGATATAAGATTCACTCAAACTAGATCGAAGTATCGACGGGATCTTTAGAACTGTTTATAGATCAAAAGACGTCTTGTGATAATCCATTGTTAACAGACTCCGTTCTGTACGTGATTGATCACAAGAGATTCAAGTTGTGGTGTTCAGGTGTTTATTGAAGATTAAAGAAGATTTGAAGACAAATAAGATTTCTTATTAGTTTCATAATCTTTGGTGTGCGCAAAACATGATCGGCTGGGATCCAACTATAATCGGTTTATCTTTGATAGATTTGATTGATTAGTTGCGTAGATCGGCATCACTATATAGCATCTTGGTAGATTCTATATTTGATTGCAAAATCTAAACTCTGCTACTTTGGTAGTTGTTGGATAGATAGATCTAAACCCGACAAAGGAGTTTATTGGATTAAAAAGAAGAACCTTTGTCTAACTCATATCACTAAGATTGAATAGAGTTGTTAGCGACAAATTTGTTGTTCCTTTATTGTTTGGAATAAGATCCAAAGGAATTGTTCCAGTGTGTGCACTTATCGAATGTCGGAAGCGCAGGGATACTGAAGAAACTAGGTGAACTATAGGTTTAGTTGCTTGGTCTCAACTATACGAAGTTGGTGTGATTTTGTATAGCGGCTTAATTATGAGAGTATTCAATTCTATACTAGGTCCCGTGGTTTTTCTGCATTTGCGGTTTCCTCGTTAACAAAATCCTCTGTGTAATTTACTTTTGTTTTCCGCAATTATAATTGTTGTTATTATAATTTAAAGTAATTAAATTACACAAACGTTAAATCCGTATTACTTGATAGTGATCCTATAGAGTTAATTTGGTTAAGTCCGAACCTATTATCAAGTAATCACACTTTGATTGTTGTATTGTCTCGATCTCGTATCCATAGACGATCACACAAAGTGTGAATACCGATTCGTTGTATTATCTGGACTCAGTCCATAGACAATCACTTTCGGTAAGAGGACTTATTGGTGGAAAAGTTTAAGATTTTGGATATTTGGGTACCCTCGTATTTTCAATTGGTATCAGAGCAGGCAACCACGAAAAGATCTTATAATCTGTGTTTGGTGCGATCCAACCTATAAGAATTGAATCTATGTCTAATTCAGTTAACGTTATGCAAGAGTATGAGTACTCAAATGTTGAAGATGTTACAACTTCGTTAACCCATGATCCAGGAGTTACGAAAACATCTGAGTCTATCTCTGATGGAAAAGAAGAGTCTGATAAAGAGTAGGTAAAACTCCTAAAGCCAATAAGATCTCTGTCTACACGGATGTTAATATTAAAGACAGAATCTAATCTTCTTAAGAATGAGATCAGAGAAAAAGACATTCAACTAAATATTCTAGCCAAAGAGAATATGGATCTCACTGTCAAATTAGAAGCCATTGGTAAATCTCTTACTCAAGATCAAGAGACTCATCTCGTGACTCTGACTGATGATGCTATTTTAATCTCTTCTGATAATGAAGAAACTAAAAGTCCTTGTTCGACTTTTACAGATTGTGACAAACAGGTTTAGTCACATCTGAAACAGATCATGATGATGGTAGTATGCCTAACTACATCAAGTCTGAAGAGGATGAGAAACCACCTTCTATATCTACTGATGATCAAACCAAATCTTGTCCAAAGGAAACTTTGAACCGATTCCGTGAAAGTAATCTTAAGGAATACAACTTTCAGTCACTTGACAGGAAATTTATACTTCTTCAAAATACAGTGGTAAAAGTATTGAAAGAAGTTTCTTGTCTTAAAAAACTGAAAGATCACTCTTTAGTAGAAAGGCAGAATATACCTCAATCCAACAAAGTCAACTCAAAAAAATCAGTAGTAAGAGTTGATAATCGCTTCTTGAAAAAGGTTCCTCCTCACTCATGTCGAAACAATCCTTGTTTACATGAAGAACGATTCCAGGAGAAAGGGAAAGACAGAATCTCTGCCGAAGGAAACAATCACGAATTTCCGTTTATTGTTTCAAGTAATCATACTGATGTAGATCATAAGGAAATCTTATGAAAATCTCATTGACAGAATTAAGAGTTATCTATCTATCTCTGAAAATTCTCACATCAGTACTATTTCTCCACATGATCATACCTTTAGATCAAGGAAAGATCATCTTCTTGGGAGAAAATACTTTGGGCAGAAAATTCCAAAGAGAAACATGAACTAGGTTTATGATACTCACTGTAAGCAAGAAAAGGCTTACTCAGATGCAACTTAGTTGTATGGAGACTGTGCACTCTCATCCTAGTTCGTGCTCATAAGGTTTGGATGAGAAGCACATAAAACTAGCTTGAATGCTCACTTAGAACTCTCTAGCTTTGAATGCTCACATAGAACTCTCTAGCTTAATCTCCGTACTTGGTTTATCTCTTGCTAAACTCACTACTATTGAGTTGTAGTGTTTTCTTCTTTTTCTTATATTTCAACAAATGAAACTAGAAGCCTATTTATACTTAAAATTCAAGTATCCTCTCTTGGCAAGTGTCAAGGAAGAACCAAACACTTGGAGCAAGTTCTAACACTTGTTAGCATGGAGTAAACACATGGAGTAAGTGATTAAACACTTGTTAGCATCATGCAAACACATGGTGGCAAGAAACAAGACACATGTTTCACCATGGCTTGGTTAGTTGGAAAAGGATTTTTCCTTTGACAAAGTCAAGCACATGACTTTACTCATCTACCCAATATGGACTTTGGGCATGTACACACAATGGGCGCCCATATTTCCAACAGGATCAACAGGTCAAATACATAAAGGAAAAGTAAGGAAAATTACTTTTGAAGTTCTATTAGTTCACAGCAGACTCTTGGAAATATATGGAGTTTATATCCAATGTGCTTCCATTTCAACAAGCCGGTGTGATTGTAGGACCAGAATATCGCAACACTAATACTTCGCGAGATTAATAAACAACTGCATCGCGAAGGGGTCGCATGGAGGTAAATAAATGACGTAATAGATGACGATAGTTAGAACATGAGGAAAGTGTGAAAGACTTGGCGAGATTTAAGAGTGTCGCGAAGGCAAACAGTTGTATATTCGCGAGCATTCGCGAGACGTTTCGAAAATAAGGGACAAATATAGCTGTCATCCACTATGTAATACCCTATATAAAGGGTCGAGTAAGTCTGTTGTGGGAGAGGTCTTTTGAATTGTGAAACAAGTCATTAGGAGAGAGAAAGTAAAGAGTGATTGTAATTTCTTTATCTTTGTTCTACATTTCTTGGTAAATCTTTCAAGAAAACAATTAGTAAAACACATCATTGTTCATCTTCAAATGGAGTGATTAAACAGATTTGAGTGAGGGGTGTAGTTTGGGAAATCCACGCAACTACATTTGCGCTAGAAACAGCGGGGATTGAAGAAGATCAACCTTGTGAATTGGAAGAATTAGGGATAACAAGAAAGAAATCTTGAATAATTTTAACAAATTACTAAAATTGAGAAATGGCTAGGAGAAAGAATGCATCAGAACAACCAACGATCATAAGGAGAAGTGGAAGATTAGTGGGAGAAAGAAGAAATGAAGTAGGTGAACCATCAAGGATAGATGCAAGAAATGGAGAAGAAGATCCAATTCAACCACCAATTCAACCATCAACTCAACCACCAATTCAACCATCAACTCAACCACCAATTCAACCAAAGACTAAATGAGTAATCAATTATGATAGAGTGAGCGTGCATACATGGAGATCAGATTCTACAGAAGAAAGAGAAGAAGTACAACAATTGATGAATAATAGACAGGAAGAGAGAAATCGAGAAGAGATGGGAGAAACAATTCGTGGAAATGAAGAAATCGCGGCATTAGAAACGCTGAGACAGACAATACACGAAGAAAGGCGGTTAGAAGCAGAAGAAAGCGAATCTAACAAGGCAAAACCACGAATTGAGGATGGAAAATAGGAGGCTGCAAAATAGAAGATCAAGAAGTAGTAACAGATCGAGATCAGGATCGACTAGAGAAAATGGGAGAAGAACATTACCTGCGGAGAACATTAATGAAGAAAATTTGGAAAGAGAGTTAAATCATGGCGAAGAAGGTCGCGAAGAGAGAGAACTAATAGAAAATCGTTATATTTTGGTAAACAATCACGATGATGGAAATCAAGAAGATAGGCGGCCTCGAGGACAGAATAACCCAATTAATGAAGAAAATCAGGAGGAAAGAAGAAGAGCACTACATGGGAGAGAAACACAAAGGAAACAAAAGGAAATTGAAGATGATATTGAAAAGCATTACATTGAGCAAGCACGTCTAGCCCGCGAGAGAGAGATTGAGAGCAGAAATGGAAAATCGGGAATTGGAAGAAGCGATCCGGGCGGAATAATCATGATAATCGAGAGAGGAGGCGCGAGCGAAATCGCAACGATGGAGATATTAACGAAAAAATACGAAAGAATACAAAAAAGTAGACACGAACGAAGAAGGAGAGAAGCGAAATTAAAAAGACCGATCAATTCAAATTAAGGCAAATGAACAAATTCTACGAGAATTGGCGAGAGATGAGAGGAATATTGAACAACGAAGAGAAGGAGGAGGGAGAAGGCGGTTAGATGAAGCTATCGCGGAGGTCATGAAAATCCTTTTACATTAGAAGTGCGGTTAGGAGGAATACCCCAAAATGCAACTTACCAAAGACTAACTAGCATTTTTGATGGATCAACTTGTGCGTCAACACATCAAGGCGATGTGAGATGTATGCTACAATGGGAAAACCATGACGCTATATTATGCAAATACTTCACGTCAAGTTTAACAGGAGAAGCTTTAAAATGGTTTGAGGGTTTACCAAGGAATACGATCACATCATTCAATCATTTACAGGCTATATTCTTGGGGGCGTATATAAGTAACAACTATTCGCGACCTGGCATTGAAGATGTATTTGGACTAAAACAAAGAGTTGGCGAGAGTCTAAGACATTTAACTATCAGATGGAAGACGATGTGCAGCGAGATAGCGGCGGGGTAGATGAAAGATACCTCATCTTGTCATTCATAAATGCTATGTTCGCAACCAATCTATTATATGTTCGGGTTTTCAGAGTTAAGAATACAATTACAATGACTGAATTACGAGAGCTCCAGGAGGAATATATTGCTTTAGAAGAAAGACAAAACGAGATGGAATCTTACCCAGTGGCAAACACAAATTCTAGTGTCGCGAATGGAAGTTTATTACCTCAACTAATACACACAGTGGCGAGCACATCGCAAGGTCAACAGGAAAGAAAAGCAGTTGATATAGAACCAAAGTTAGTGGCTATGGGAAGTCGCGATCAGGAAGAGTTTGAAAGAGAAAGAAATTTCTACAACCGTGGCGGAAACAATAAAATTCAAAGGCTTGATCAACCACAAGAAACCTATGGAGGTCAAAGGTATAATTCGCAAGAGACTTACGGAGGCCAGAGGCAGAATTATCATAGAGGACAGCGAAGTCACAGAGTAGTGTGGGGAGGAAATTAAAATGCCGCCATTGAACGCCAGTGTGGAAAAAATATGGGAAGCAATACTTTTGATGGAAAACATACCTGCACCATGGAGCATGGGAAGTGAACCACCACCTGGAGATAGAAGTCACGAGTTCTGTTCTTACCACCGCTTTCATGGGCACCTAACAAATGACTGCAGAAACATCAAGAGAATTATCCTAAGAATGATTGATCAAGGAAAGCTAAATCACTTTTTAAAAGAAGAAGAGAAAGTTCAACATTTGCCACCCCACCGGCAAAGGGAAAAGAAACATTTTTATAGAAGTTGGGGCAAAGGCTAAAAATTTGTTTTGCAACTCCATTGTACACTCATACCGCACTATTGAAGATTTTCATGACAATGTACTTAGTAGAGTTTTCGCGAGGGATGCGATGATAAAGAAGTGATGAATGTTGCGAAGACATCGCGGCTAAAAGAGTGGCAACTGCAGATTATTTCTTTCTCGAAATCAAGAAGTACCCAAAGGAATAGAAATACATGATAGCCCACTGGTTGTGAAGCTGGAAATTAATCCAAAACCCATTGATGGCGAAGATGATGAAGCGGAAAATTGTTGGGCAATCAATAGAATATTGATTGATATTGCGATTCATCAACATTCTTTTCTACCATACTTACAAAACTAGGGGAGGAAGAGATGAAGACTTGATCCCTTCAACATACAAAATATATGGTTTCAACGGTACCGCGAACAAGCCCAAAGGAGAAGTGCACATGAGGATACCCTTGTAGGGGTTATCGACTGATATTTTGTTTTGTTTAGTTGATGTGGAATCTCCCTACAATGCATTGATTGGAAGACCATGGCTTCATCAAATTCTGGTATAGCATCGACATACCATCAGTGCATAAAATTTCCACATCTTAGCGGTGTCAGAATTATAAAAGGAGATTGGATAGAGGGGCAAAAGTGTTATGAGGTGGATGTAGAAAGCTGCGAAGAGAGAACAGCAAAAAAGAAAAGTTGGAGGAAGAATGTATAGGATGAACAAAGAAAAGAAAGACTAATGGTAGATGCCATAAAACAAAAGAAGAAGAGATGTTTGCGAAGTGAATGCACAAAAGCAACTGAGTATCATGATGCAAAGGAGACATTGAAATGGTGGACTGATGCGGAGGCAGAAGGAAGTAAGAATAAAAGGTGTAAAAATGAATAATTGCGAGAAAGATAACAATTTAGTGATGAAAGCATGATAAGGATAAGAAGCAGAGATGATGTTTGCGGAAAAATTGTGCGAGAATCTCGCCATGAAGAATGTATACAAATCTATTGAATAATGGAACTGAGATTGTGCGATAACTTCGCATACAAATGATTGAATAAATTGATAAAATGAATGAGTGAGTGAATGGGACAAACCTTTATGGTGTACACCCTAGTTCGCGAATGATATTTCGCAAGAGGCAAATGTAAGACCTAAAGTACGTCATATAAGGGGTATCTCTTAACATGGCTCGGGTGGAAGGTTACACCGCTCCTGAAACCTGGGTCATGGAGATTTGGGGCCCATGAAAGCCTATCCGGGGGAGATACCTTGGATTTCTAACTATATATATAAGGTTATACCACTGGTTGGGCCTTTGAGGGTCTCTCCCAAGGAGTCGGTGTATGACCAAGGCGCCGAGGTACACGGTTGAGTCAAGAGTGCGGGGAGCATGGAACTTCCTTACCACTCTTGACAAGTCTTGGCACATCTTTTCGGCCCGAAGAAAACTCCACTTAGGGTGCAGTCTCGTAACCATAAACCATATAGGTATAAGGGATAAGAGGCTGCGAAAACAACTGGTTGTTGTAAAGACCGGATGGGAGGAGCTAGTCTTGTATGGCCGATGTACGCCTCCTTGAAGGGGCAACCAGGGAGAAGATAAGGGCGGCACCCTCCTGTTGATAGGTGAAAACTACTCCTGCAGAATTTGGTAATTTGGGGTGTGGATGAGGAATGAATCTAAACCTTCAACAAATGCACTGCGCGGTGAGTGCTTGTAGATTCGAGAGATCAATCTGTGCAAGTCCGGCCTAAACCAAGAAATGGCCGTTCCAGACTTGTTTCGGTCACAAAGTGAAGGAGATGGGGTTGATCTTAGGGAGGGAAGCGAAGAAGGTGTTGAGATTGTGAAGATGTTGGCTTGCTTATGACTTGTAACGAAAGATGAGCAGGCTTGCGATTGATGCAAAGCGAGCTCCGGGTGTTTGAATACGATTTGTATTAACACTTGGTTTTTCTGTCTCGTACAACTTGTGTTGTTCCCCCTCCTTTGAAATAGGGCGGAGAAACTATTTATACAAGTCATTGAGCCTCATTCACGTTTCTCGTGGGAAGTGGAGGTAGTGGAATGATGGAGTAGTGGAGTTGTGTGTCGGTGATACACGACCAGTCTTGCCCACTTCTCCTGTTCATCTCTAACCGTCCATGACTTCCTGACACGTTCTTGTGATGGCGCGTTACACGCTGCACGCTGTAAACCGCCAGACCAATACCCCAGTATGTATCCCCCAGTTTGTGACATGATTGATGTCTGGAATGTGGATCGTGGATCCACGAAAGATAGCATGTAATGCTGAATTGAATAACTGCGTTATTCAGGAAGTCGATACTTGTGAAGTATCGTGTGTATTTTATGCAGGTACCGCATTGTGGTGTGGTAAAGTGATGGGTAATGACGCCTCACTAACCAAATAACTCCTGACCAGGGTTGTATAACCAAGCTTGGTGAAGTTGAACGGATGAGATGATGTTTGAGACACTCATCCGCGTTAATGAATACTAGGGTTTTTGAAGAGGTGCGCAAGCATCACTCTTGACTTAGGTCGAAAACCAAGCATGGGAAGGGCTTTGGAGAGGACCGACCGGTCATGCATGTTGATGGCATGCCTGTACACGTCCATGTCTCACTTTCCCAAGAAGGCGCGATCTAGGCCACTCAAATTGACAGGTAAAGTTGAGTGGTTGAGATCGATTTGCGATAGGAGTTTGATGCGCAAAGAGTCGCGCACCACACCCTTTTCCCAAGCGTGTTTTCCAAGATGACCTGACTTGGTTGGTCTTGGCCGGTTAGTTTGACGTGAAGGTGGTAGGCTAGTGTTCACACCTATACCTGACTATCCCATGAAAACGTGATCTAAGCCGTTCAAATCATCCGGTGAAGTTGAGCGGTCGAGATCAGTTTGCAATTTGGGAAGTGTAACCACGCATGTTTGAGCGGGCGTTTTGGATTAGCCGGGCATGATATGCCTTGTCCGACCGCATGAGGAGGTAGATGGGACCACGGTGGTCATGCTGGTATGACCGGACCTGCTCGATCTGATCTGTGACCCTCCATTCGTGCCGGAGAAGATGGACGCGCGTGATGGCTTAAACCCCTAATTTTTGGCTTTCAAAGCCGTGCGACCATGCTCTTTCAAAGGACGAATTTGTTGTAACCAATCATGTTTGGTTTTGACCGATTGGTCAAGTGTGTAGGCGGTCACATGGTGATTGTGTCGACATGCTCCGGGCCCTTTGAGTCTACATCTACACCCTCCATCTATAACTGCGAAGATGGATGGTTGAGACCGTTTTGCGGCACATGTAATATGCCGCAAACCCTAATTTAGGGTTTTCCGTCCATAATGCTTGGTATGGACGGTTTCTTGGCAAGCGAAGGCCAATGGTCGACCATGCGGGGTCGGCTGTGTGCATTCCATACCTGCTTGGGGGTGATGGAATTGATCTGGGGTCATCCAATCATGCTTGTGGAGTTGGATGACTGCGATCAAATCATATCCTGGACCGATACGGTCGAGTGCCGATGCTCAATCGGGCTAGTATAACACACCGAGAGGGGCTCAATCGGGCTAGTATAACACACCGAGAGGGCTCGGGCTAGTATAACACACCGAGAATCAGCCTGTACGGGTATTTCGTACATGGTTTCATTATAGTGCTTGGAGGTTCGTGTTACTCTGTAAGAGTAACACTCAGTCGTCATGTCACACTGATAATGATTCATTATAGTGCTTGGAGGTTCGTGTTACTCTGTAAGAGTAACACTCAGTCGTCATGCCACACTGATAATGAGTACTGGAAATACAAGGCTGATATGAAATTCACGGGAAGGGATTGTTGCTACATGCTCCAACCTGGAGGAATTTCATGTATTCACAGAATGGGATTGTTGCTACATGCTCCATTCTTGGTGAATTAAGTGAGAGTATCCGTCACTTATAAACGGCTTTATCTTTTACAAGATGTCAGCGCATGATTTTCTGGTTTTTACAAATATAACCTTAAACGAAAATCCACCATCAACATTAAGTCCCCTGCCTAGCACATAATGGTTACACTATTGTGTGGTAGGCATGAGATGGTGACAGTTAAAGATAAAACTTATGAGGCAAAGTTAGATGTTACCAGGAGGGACGGGTCATCCATCCTTGAGTATGTCACGTTCAAAAGGCATATAGGAGAGTGTTTCCCTAGTATGATGTCGGCCTTGCCTGCTTGATCGACCTTGCTATGCCTGCTTCGGTCGAGGGGCTATTGCGCCTGCTTCACTTGATCGTGGGGTTGTGCCTAATCGACGGACTGCTGCACTTGCTTCGTTCGTGGGGCTACTGCGCCTGCTTGATCGAATGTGGGCTTGTTGTGTCTGCTTGATTGAACGTGAGTCTCACCCACATACGCCTGACAGACTTGAAACTTGTACCGGTCTTGAAATCAACACCAGACTAAAATTTGTACCGGACTAAAATTTGTACCGGACTAAAATTTGTACCAGACTAAAATTTGTACCGGACTAAAATTTGTACCGGACTTGAATGGTGTTTGGACCGGCCATTGTGTGCTCCGATGTGAGTTGTGTCTTGCCGTGTGACTACATCTCTCCTGTATTTTCATACAAGTTCTAACTCCTGTCTTTTATTTCATTGTGGATGAAAAGAATCCCTGTTGAGATGTCTTCTGGAGATAATGCTGGTGCCAAGTCGGCGAGGTGTTGAAAGCTTCAAAGATATGCCGAACATTGATGATGAGTTGTTCACCGCGCCTTTTCAACTATAGGAAAATATCTGTTCCACAAGATAACTCTTCTCCTATCGACTTTTAGGTTTTTCATGCTCCGCTGGGCCCTTATGAAGGATGGATGAGATGTATGTTGAGCAATGAGTACATCAAAGATAACTTGACCGGAGCGCAGATTATTGATGCATCTTGAGTGTTGAAACGTCTCGAGAGGATGTTAAAGTGGTTTCGATGCGACCGTTGAGGTGGGTCTGGAGAGAGTGTTGAAGAAGGATTCTGCGAACGTGGGTCTCGGAGAGAGCGTTGCGGCGGCTCTTGAATAGACCATTAGAAGCGGCTCTGGAGGGAGCGTTGAAGTGGCTTCCTCTTCGGTTCGATTACCCTTGCGAATCCATGATTCTTGGTGACCATCTTTCTCATGTTGAAGAAGTCCTTGACTGACGGTGAAGGAAGTTCATGCTGAGCCTCAGTCCCCAAGCGTGGTTTACATGGTTTGTCCGTAGTGGTTGTTGTCGAGCCAGGTATGGAATATCTTGGACGTTGTTTCATCATTGTGGGAGTCACGCATGTGGTAATGCGGAGTTGGATTTGATGGACACGCGAGGATGTTGTATCTTGGTGGTTTTCCTCTTCTTTGCTTCAAGGAATTGCTTACGGAAAGGTCAAGGTTGTATCGCTGTTGGTGAGATATATGCCCCGGATCTTGTTCAACCACCGTCCCGATAGGGTAATTCGCCGGATCTTGCTCGATATGACGGTTGGACATCGTTATCTTCTTGAGGCTGCTCCCTTGAGGTATCGGCTCCAGTGGAAGATTACAGTCATAGAGCGTTGATACGTTGCAATCGGTATTCCTTAAACCAAATGGCAGGTATGGTATAATAAAAATTTCCGAGAGGAGTTCGAAAAGATATCTTACTTGCATCATGCTCATTACATTCTTATCTGGTTGTAGCCGCCGCATCCATCCATGGAGGAGAACATGTTGTGTCCATTGTTTGCATCTACTAACATGTCGATGTCGGGTAGAGGAGGATTGTTTTTGGAACAAAGACTGTTCAAGTTTCTCAAGTCTATGCAGCACCCGATCTATCCATTTTCCTCGTGTCTCGAATCTAATCAATTGTTTAACCGACCTGGATCCAGGTATGACATGTAGATGATGGATGACCAATTTTCATCTAAATCCGGCATTTCTTCATATCTCCAAGCGAACATGTCCTGATACTCTTTGAGAAGTTCCACGGGCTTCGCGCGTTTATCCGTACACAAGGTTGAGCTGATGGAGATAGGCCTAGGAGATTCCTCAACAATTTCAATTTCATCAGTTGTGGAGTTGGTGCCATCTTGCAGCTGTCGTGGAGCATCTAGCACTTACTCTTGTGGTTCGTTGCTGTTGTAGCATTCCATTAGGTGGAGAGACTGGGTAACAGTCTCCCCGCTGATAATGGCAGTCTTAGGTATCTGTTTTTCCTTTTCTGGTCACGACTCGTTACAAAAGTTCGTTCCCTCCTTGTGTGCACGTGGGTTGTGGCTTCACAGTATGGAGAAGAATGCTTCGTCAGCAAAGATGCATCGTGGGTACTAGCCCTCAATGATGCAAGTCGGTTCTTCCCCGAATTGACGTCCACATGTGGAGTAAGATGCAACGAAATTGTCCGATTCTTTCCACGGAGCTTCTCCGTATGTCTTGGTTTGGTTTCCCTCAAGTCCGTCATTGTGGTAGGCTTCAATGACCTTGCACAGGGATAGCCTTGGATGTCCCGAGAATCTTGAGAGTAATGAAGACGATCCTGTGTAGATAAGGGTCGTCTTGAACTCGAATCCTTGATGCGTGCGGT
Source organism: Papaver armeniacum (assembly GCA_023531295.1). NCBI lineage: Eukaryota > Viridiplantae > Streptophyta > Magnoliopsida > Ranunculales > Papaveraceae > Papaver > Papaver armeniacum. The sequence continues at coordinate 40,810 of JAJJWW010009321.1, read as the reverse complement.
GACATGTAGGTCACGGTCGTGACCTTCCTCCGGTTGATAGCAGCAAACGTCTCCGCGCGCCCGATTCTTCGAGAGATGTGAAAGTTTGCATAAACTTTTCACTAGAGAAACCGCTTCCCGATCCACCGCCTCTGGTTCATAGTGAAACTATTGACTTGAGGAAGATCGTTGTGAGGATCGGTCCCCAGTGTAGGAGCCTCCATGACAGGACCCGCTCATATCTGATGTCGCTTCTTTGATCAGGTCCATGTAGGTCCGTGCCATTGAAGTACCTTCTCCGGTGCGTTGAATTCATTCCTTGTTGGCTCCGGGGCTGTTGCGGGTCATGTGGAAATCGATCAGTTAATGTCTTAAGAAAAGTGAGTACCTCTTTCCGAGTTGCGACCATATCCGTTTGTGTCTTGACAAGAACTTCCCGCTTTCCATCAAGTCTGCAATAATGGGAGATGGTCCTCCTCTCGCCCCTCCGGTTCCTCGTCCCGATGAAGGAGTGGAAGTTGTTGCTCTCCGTGACTACCCGGAGGTGTTACACTTGATGAGATGCCATGACTTGCAGCTGCTCTGGATCTGGTGATGGGAGGTGTTGTAATATCACTGCTGAGTGATCGAATTGAACGTTCCCATCCTCTGTACTCACGTGTTACTTGATTGATCTCTCCTTCCTCAAGCGTTTCTTCACGGCTTCGACAAGGGTCTTGAGATGTAAATCTTCCAAAGAGGGATCCGTAAGCTGCGGGCTCCATTTCTTTATCCAGTAGACGTTGTAGTACTCCGGACAAGTCCTCTCCTACGTGGAGTTGCCTCGGTTCTTCATTGTTGATTGGACCATGTTGTTCATCTTTCCCGAGTCACCTGCGGTTACGCTCTTTTTGCCTCTCCACCGGTAAAGGTGTGACTCCGACTAAGGATTCATCATTTCTTGCACCGGCTTGAGTAGATGCCTGCCGATCCTTCTTGTAATTGTGCTGCTATGTCATTCAAAAGGCGAAATGTCTCGCTCTGTCTTCTGGTGATACCAGCTTGATTTGCCAAGACATCCTCCAGCATTCTATCTACACTTCCCATGGTATCTGAACCGCCTGTGGTTTCCTGATGAGGATGCATCGTGAGCTGAAAACCGAAGAATTGAGAATTCAATTTTTTGCAACCGATAGATCAACCTCCCAACTGTGGTCGCCAATTGTTGATGGGTGAAAACTACTCTGCAGAATTTGGTAATTTGGGGTGTGGATGAGGAATGAATCTAAACCTTCAACAAATGCACTTTGCGCGGTGAGTGCTTGTAGATTCGAGAGATCAATGCAGGCAAGTCCGGCCTAAACCAAGAAATGGTCGTTCAGGACTTGTTTCGGTCACAAAGTGAAGGAGATGGGGTTGATCTTAGGGAGGGAAGCGAAGAAGGTGTTGATATTGTGAAGATGTTGGCTTGCTTATGACTTGTAATGTAAAGATGAGCGACTTGCGATTGATGCAACGAGCTCTCGGTGTTTGAATACGATTTGTATTAACACTTGGTTTTTCTGTCTCGTCTGAACTTGTGTTGTTCCCCCTCATTTGAAATAGGGCGGAGAACCTATTTATACAAGTCATTGAGCCTCATTCACGTTTCTCGTGGGAAGTGGAGGTAGTGGAATGATGGAGTAGTGGAGTTGTGTGTCGGTGATACACGACCGTCTTACCCACTTCTCCGGTTCATCTCTAACCGTCCATGACTTCCTGACACGTTCTTGTGATGGCGCGTTGCACGCTGTAAACCGCCAGACCAATACCCCAGTATGTATCCCCCCAGTTTGTGACATGATTGATGTCTAGAATGTGGATCGTGGATCCACGAAAGATAGCATGTAATGCTGAATTGAATAACTGCGTTATTCAGTAAGTCGATACTTGTGAAGTATCGTGTGTATTTTATGCAGGTACTGCATTGTGGTGTGGTAAAGTGATGGGTAATGACGCCTCACTAACCAAATAACTCCTGACCAGGGTTGTATAACCAAGCCGGTGAAGTTGAACGGATGAGATGATGTTTGAGACACTCATCTGCGACCGTTAATGAATACTAGGGTTTTTGAAGAGGTGCGCAAGCATCACTCTTGACTTGGTCGAAAACCAAGCATGGGAAGGGCTTTGGAGAGGACCGACCGGTCATGCATGTTGATGGCATGCCGGTGTACACGTCCATGTCTCACTTTCCCAAGAAGGCGCGATCTAGGCCACTCAAATTGACAGGTAAAGTTGAGTGGTTGAGATCGATTTGCGATAGGAGTTTGATGCCGCAAAGAGTCGCGCACCACACCCTTTTCCGGCGTGTTTTCCAAGATGACCTGACTTGGTTGGTCTTGGCCGGTTAGTTTGACGTGAAGGTGGTAGGCTAGTGTTCACACCTATACCTGACTATCCCATGAAAACGTGATCTAAGCCGTTCAAATCATCCTATGAAGTTGAGCGGTCGAGATCGGTTGCAATTTGGGAAGTGTAACCACGCATGTTTGAGCGGGCGTTTTGGATTAGCCGGGCATGATATGCCTTGGCCGACCGCATGAGGAGGTAGATGGGACCACGGTGGTCATGCTGGTATGACCGGACCTGCTCGATCTGATCTGTGACCCTCCATTCGTGCCGGAGAAGATGGACGCGCGTGATGGCTTAAACCCTAATTTTTGGCTTTCAAAGCCGTGCGACCATGCTCTTTCAGGCGGACGAATTTGTTGTAACCAATCATGTTTGGTTTTGACCGATTGGTCAAGTGTGTAGGCGGTCACATGGTGATTGTGTCGACATGCTCCGGGCCCTTTGAGTCTACATCTACACCCTCCATCTATACCTGCGAAGATGGATGGTTGAGACCGTTTTGCGGCACATGTAATATGCCGCAAACCCTAATTTAGGGTTTTCCGTCCATAATGCTTGGTATGGACGGTTTCTTGGTAAGCGAAGGCCAATGGTCGACCATGCGGGGTCGGCTGTGTGCATTCCATACCGCTTGGGGTGATGGAATTGATGCGGGGTCATCCAATCATGCTTGCGGAGTTGGATGACTGCGATCGAATCATATCCGGACGATACGGTCGGTCTTGGGATGCTCAATCGGGCTAGTATAACACACCGAGAGGGCTCAATCGGGCTAGTATAACACACCGAGAGGGCTCGGGCTAGTATAACACACCGAGAATCAGCCTGTACGGGTATTTCGTACATGGTTTCATTATAGTGCTTGGAGGTTCGTGTTACTCTGTAAGAGTAACACTCAGTCTTCATGCCACACTGATAATGATTCATTATAGTGCTTGGAGGTTCGTGTTACTCTGTAAGAGTAACACTCGCTCATGCCACACTGATAATGAGTACAGGAAATACAAGGCTGATATGAAATTCACGGAAGGGATTGTTGCTACATGCTCCAACCTTGGAGGAATTTCATGTATTCACGTAAATGGGATTGTTGCTACATGCTCCATTCTTGGTGAATTAAGTGAGGAGTATCCGTCACTTATAAACGGCTTTATCTTTTACAAGATGTCAGCGCATGATTTTCTGGTTTTTACAAATATAACCTTAAACGAAAATCCACCATCAACACCTCCATTAGGGAGCTGATAAGTGTCAAAAGACGCAAATGTCATGAGGCTTTATTTTCGCAAGAGAATTTAGACTTATCATATTTGTGCAATGATCCTGCAGAGGCAATAATACTAACACGAGGGTAAGACGAGATCAATGGGTTTTTTACATGAAAATGTAAGAACGTCCTGCGATTTCGTCGCAAAGACGACAATGTGCGGGATTTTATGGTCGCAAGAACATTTAAACCTGCCATATTGTCGCAAATATAATGTCCTGCAGAGGCAAAAATACTAAAGAAATGATAAGACAAGGTCAATGGGTCATTATATGAAAGTGTAAAGACGGCCTGCGATCTTGTCGCAATGAGGGGTGGCAAAATAAGACCTTCACTTAGGAAGGCATAATAAGACCACACAAATAATGATAAGGCAAGATCAATAGATTTCTTAATCCATGAAGATATCTAGCGATCTTGTCGCATAATGATAATGTATAAAAAAAAAAAAAAAAAAAAAAAAAAAAAAAAAAAGATATATATTTATATCTCGCGAGAATGATTATATTTAACTCGCGTCTTATGGACGAGAGGCAAGAATGATTATATTTAACTCAAAAGAATGATTATATTTAACTCGCGAAGTTGATTATATCTTATGGACGGAGGCAAGTGTGAAGTTATAATTACAAAGAAGGGTTGTTTGATTAATATATCTGAACAAAGGAAGCAAAAGTTGAAATTTACATTCAATAGTCGAAGATATATGTATACAGATATTACAAGAAATCAAAGAAGAAAGAGAAATTATTTCTTTGTTGGTTCTTCTTCTTCATCTGATTCTTTGGTTCCATCACTCTCGTCGTCAGATTCTTCTTCTTCTTCATTAGCTTCACTATCAGAAACATCTGAGACGGGCAAGTTCTCGGGAACTTTTTCAGCAAGAAAAGGATATGAATGAAGAGGAATGTTGTGATCATTACAAACTATTTCCATAGCTTGATTGCGAAAACGAACAACATCATTATTAAAATTCGCCACTGTAGTTTGGAATTGCTTTGCTTCATTTAGAATATTTATTCTCGCGGAGAGAGATCCATCGCGAGTTGTTCTTTTTCGGTTTCAAGCTCTCCAATTCTAGTCAAATCTCTTTTCGATTAAAAACATGAGGAAATGAATTAATGTTAATAATACAAAAGGACAAAGAAACAGAAAAATAAAGAAGTATGACAAACAACCTTCTCTTTCAAAGATCATATCCTTGATTAAGGTAGTTTGCTCGGTGCGAAGACTAACATCAACACCTAAGTTATTTCTAGCGTTATCTAAAACCTTCGCAGCCCAGGCAAATTCATCATCATTATTTATGACAAAAAGTGAACGAATTTGATCTTCTCGCTCGCTAAGTAGGGTATTCTGACGAAGGAGCTCATCTCGCTCAACTTGCACATCAAGGAGAGATTTTTGAAATTTTGCTAATGCCTGTGCACCTCTGTTAGTAATGCGATCTTTTTCATCTATGAGATCACTAACTTTCTTCCTTAAGGCTTTGGATTTCTTCTTGGAATCAAGGTACATTCGTTTAAAGTGATTAGCTAAACTTAAGCTAGCCCTATGCTCGATTTTTAAGAGATGGTGTTTGGATTGAAGATCCTTTAATGAAAGAAGGTTAGCATCATTTGAAGAACTACTTAGAGATTCATTGAGGCGAGCAAGGAGTACATCATCATCCATGGGCTCGGGAAATGAATGAAGAAGAATGGACTCTTCAGAGAGATTATATATGTCTGCGAAAATAGTAAGTCAGGCAAAGAAAAGTAAATGATAAAATAAAAGAAATCTGAGGAATAAAGATTGCTATACCATAAAGCTGCTGATTTGCGCTTTTAAGAGTAGATACTCTATTCTGTTGAGAAGTAAGCTTAGCCTCCAGTTGTTTAATCCGTTCATCCTTCTCGCGAGATGTCGCAGCTTCATTCTCTAGTTCTCGCATCTTATCTTTAAGTTGCAAATTTTTCTTTTCGAGATTGTTGTGTCTTTTCTCAAGGTCAGAGGCGACAACAAAAGAAACTCTCCCAGACTACAAAGAAAAATATAGAAATGATTAAGATAAGGTTTATAATTGAAGTCGCAAAGAAATAAAGAGATACAAACATACCAAAGCATTAAGAGCATTTAAGAAACTAGAAGTCACTGTTCGAGATACCCCGCGAAACGACTCATTGTCCTCCAAAGAGTGGGGCATCGCAAATCTTAGCGAGAGCCTCGCAGTAGCGCTTAAATGATCGTCCCCCAATCCTTGCATGGAATCGGAAAAGATGCTAGACAATTGCACCATAGCGAGTGGTTGAACGATTCTCCCTTGCGGAAGAAGTACCAATCTCATTTTCATTCTTATCAGAATTCTCACTTGTTTGAGAACTACAATGAGAAGAGGGATGGGTTTTCCGTTTTTTAGAAAACGGAGCGGAAGATTTGTCCTTGCGAGAAATGGCCTTATTCTTGCCTTTAGCCTTCGCAGCTTCAGCTTCTCCATCATTAATCTTTGCGGTTTCAACTTCTTCAACACCAATCTTCACACACGAATAAAGATAAGAAATGAGAGGCAATAATATTGTTTAAAATAACAAAAGAAAATGTTTCTTACTTCATCCGTGAGTGATCGAAGTATCGCCAGGATATTTGGCTGAGGATTCTCTTTGTATTTCTTTCTCATTAAGTGATCTAAAAATTTTCTAAAAAGTTAATGAAGGAAAGAAATGGAAGACATAGCGAAGCAAATCTAAAATGAATGATATGTATATACCTCTTTTGTCTTCTCAGGCCACTTAAACTCCCAAGGATGATAATTCGCGAGTTTGGCTGGGAGTGCATGTGAGCCTCATGCGATATAAGGTCCACTCGAAAAGAGAGGTACAACCCACCACTTTTCATCTTTGGAGTAGCGAGGATATTATTTTTACCCGAATGCCCAGTCAATATCCTGCATAAACGGTTTATCGACATCAATGTTATCATTTTTCTTCAATCGAACACCCCAGCGAGATTTATCGTTTCTCATAGTTATGATCGAATAATTTGCAAAGAAATTATCCACAAGTATATTTCTCGGCAATTATTGGTAAATTCGCAAATTGAGGATCTCTAACATTGTCGGGATATAAAGATCCTTTACCGGCACCACGAGAGGCGAATTCAAGCATCAGGCGAATACAATCGCCGTTCAATTGATAAATAGCCCGCGAGAATTTCTCGTGAGCAAGAATCTCATAAAATAATGGTATTTCGGGATTATATAAAGGAATGGGGAGCCCTGCGAGGAGTTGACCTAAGCGAGACTATAATTTTCCGATCATCACATTGATGATCGAAAAACAATTTTGAGAAAGCATAGATGAGGATTCTTGATGTGGAATGGTAGATAAAGTGAAACCCTTTTCCTGTAATTTCTTTTGAACATCAGTAAAATGAGGAGCGTATGTACGACCAAGTGAAGCCATTATCAGAGTATAGGAATGAAGGGAGAAGTGAAGGATTGAAAAGGAAGCAAGAGTGAAGCGCAAATTGCGGAAGGAGAAAGGTGAAGAAAAGTTGCGTAGGGAAAATAAAAGAGAAGAAGAGAAAAAGGAGAAAACTATATATAGAGAAGAGAGTTCTCGAGAAAACAAATGCATTTAATGTGAGATGGGACGTGAATGGTTAAGAATAATCGGTTGAAAGAGACGTGTCAAGAAAAGAGTGGACGAAGAAACACCTGTAATAAATTACGTACATAAACAAAACAGAGTGAAAATGAACAATCGCAAGATAAAGATAAGCGATTTGCGCACTTTAAAACATTGGTTCTCATGACATTCTCTTCTTCGCAGAGAAGACATGAGAAGAGGCAAGATGTAGGACTGAATATCGCAACACTAATACTTCGCGAGATTAATAAACAAGCGCATCGCGAAGGAGTCGCATGGAGGTAAATAAATGACGTAATAGATGACGACAGTTAGAACATGAGGAAAGTGTGAAAGACTTGGCGAGATTTAAGAGTGTCGCGAAGGCAAACAGCTTGTATATTCGCGAGCATTCGCGAGACGTTTCGAAAATAAGGGACGGATAGCTGTCATCCACTATGTAATACCCTATATAAAGGGTCGAGTAAGTCTGTTGTAAGGGAGAGGTCTTTTTGAATTGTGAAACAAGTCATTAGGAGAGAGAAAGTAAAGAGTGATTGTAATTTCTTTAGCTTTGTTCTACATTTCTTGGTAAATCTTTCAAGAAAACAATTAGTAAAACACATCATTGTTCATCTTCAAATGGAGTGATTAAACAGATTTGAGTGAGGGGTGTAGTGTGGGAAATCCTGCAACTACAGTGATAGTAAAGCAATGTCGAATACTATGGGCCATTTTCCTTACATATCCATCGATCTTCTCTCAAAAAATTTACAAGGCAAAAAATGAATTTCATGTTGAAGGAAGACCAAAGTTTGATGAATATTTTGACAAGTGGACTACTCGATTGACCAAGAACAAGTTAGAGCGATGTTGCTGAACAATTAGTTGACAAAATACCAGGCCAAACCAAGAACAGCAACAGTCCATGAATATGACGATAGGGATGCGGCATTTTTCTTTTCAGGTTCTGGGCTAGCTGGTGTAGTTGTATTGGGACTAGTTGGTGTTTCTGGTTTCGGCTCTGCCTCTGGACTTGCCGGCTCTGGTTTTGGTTCTGGTCCTTCCGCTGGCTCTGGTCCTGCTGCCGGCTCGGGTCCTTCTTCTGGCTCTGGTCCTGCTGCGGGCTCTGGTGCTGCATCTGTTTCTGGTCCAGGCGCAGGCACTGGCTTTGGTTTTGGTTGTGGCTGTGGCTGTGGCTTTGGTACTGGAACTGGCTTTGGTGCAGCAGTTGGTCCTTCAAGACGAACATAGTCATACATAATACCTTGGAAGGGACCACCACTTCTAGCTTGTGTAAAGTAAATGGTATTGTCTCCTTTTCTAAGCCACCCAGTTTTCGCTTGAACGTTAAAAAACAAGTATAGACCATGAATTCCATGTCTAGCAATTGCGTTATCCTTATATAAGCTTCCAGTTGTGAAGTGAGGAGTTAATGTGGTAGCATCGTTAAAACGAACCTTGAACCCCAATAGAAGAAAATAGAAAAGTAGGTTTCAATAAATAATATTGAATTTCAAAAGACAACAAAGAAGTCAGAAAAAATCCAAATGAGTTGCACTAGTGTATTTAGTCAGCTGAAACCATACCTGCAATTCAGCACCAGTTGAGGATGCAATTGCTACACGTAATATGTAAGACCCTGTCTTGACTATATCGTCTAACTTGAATTTAACCTGCCATGTTGTAGATTTGAATGCTGTTCCTACCTTCCTGCAGTGTAAATATTTCTCTTGTTGAGAATTAAACATTCTTAAACGTCTGCTCATAATAACTGCGAGCGGGTGTAAGGAAACTTATACCTTGTTACGTGTGCATAGAACCAATCCTTGCGGTAATCGCTAGAATTAATTGTATAAACAAGATCGTTTTTGGGATAAATTTCACCATAACGTTCCCATAACCCATATTGTCTCCATGTGTCTTGCTTTAAGTATAGTGGATTGGCATATTGTGGATCAACTGCTGGAATGAAGAACTCACCAGCAGTTCTATCAGGGATACCTATCTCCCATAATGTAGTACCATTTCTTGGAGGTTCAAACACGAGATCCTCAGCTAATGTAACGACTCCTCCTGCCTTAACTGTAACGAGTTTCTCATACTTGTAATCTCCAATAAAACCAGGAACCCATGCATATACGTTATAGTCGCCAGGCACTACCTTCTTAATTGTAAATAAACCATCGGGACCAGCTCTTGTCCAAAATTGGTACCCCTAAACAAAGTTCAAACCAATCTTTCAATTAGATTCTAGTCTGATAGAGGACAAGTTAAAAGGAAAGTTTGTCGGTATAGATTAACTGCTGTAGACCTTGCATTCCCTCTGCCATGACCCAACTTCTCCTGGTAAAGCTAATCCGACATAAGCGTCCTTAGCTGGCACATCTACCTTGTTTATTTCCCTGGAAGAAAAAAAAATCTGTACTCAAAACTTTTTTTGTGCTTGTATGTATGCGTGCTTTAATCATTCAGTTTTACATATCTATACACTTTCTGCTCTATATATGATATTTTTTGTCGAAAGATATACCTGTCTCTGACAAGTAATTTTCCTTGAACTGAACCTCTTTGATCCGCTTTCTGGTAGTCGGGGGAACCCAGGAAATTATATGGCCAGTTCTTAGTTTCTTGTTGAAGCTGAAAAGAGTGAAGGAGAAACATGTAGATGTTAGAACTAGACTTAGATGACTCATCCAATATAAATAAGAGCTGCCAATGAGCGCAACTGGAGAAGAAGAAATACCTGTTTCTCGGCATCATCATATAGTGCACTTTCTTTTGTACCAGCAGGACCGGTATTAAGATAGATGAAAACTGGACCATAAACTTTCTTCCATGCTTCCCCATCTTGGAATATGGGTACTCCATCTTGACCAATATAGTGCGAGCTAAGAAACACCTGACATCAAACATTTTTCAGCGACTACGTGACATATCAAGCCTGAATTAGTATCGAAGATGAAGGGACTTACAGTGAGAGAGGTAGGACCGACGTGAGAGGTAAGGTCCTGCTTCAGAGGACCTGCTGATCGATATTCATCGCTGGCTGTAATTTGCCAAAAACCCACTAGTGGGTTCGAACTAACCCATCCATGAACCTTTATGTCTTCATAGTTGCTTGTATACATGTACTTATCATCCACCTATTGCACAACAGTACATTTAGTATTTGTCTTGAATTTTTCCATATGTAACTGCCAGTAGTTCCCCTAGTTGCATACCTGGCCTTTCATTGCGGGGTCTTTAGGGTCCACGAGAAGAGCAGCTTCTTTGAATTGTAGCAATTTGCCTCTCGGTGGTAAGCGATCTTCTGGCATTGGCATTTTTCTTTGTCTTGTTTTGCTTACAGCCATGTACTGAAACCTACAGGACGAAAATCAAAAGAGAAGAAAATGAATGAATACAATGTATGCCGCGGTTTTTTTTCTTTCTGAATATATTTATATTAATTTGAAGTTCTAATCTTCTTGTACTTGTCTTTTCGAAGCTTGAAGGCAATCCTAGTTCCATTAAGATTGAAAGCTGGCCATCCTTGGACATGTTCATATATTCCATATGTGTAGAACCCTGTTTGTCCTTTACGCATTACAAATCTGCAAAAATAAATTAAAATATTACAGCTTCATGTACTAAAATTGTATATTATAGCCTAATTACTTCATGAATGTTATTAGTTAAACTTAATACATACCTTTTGTCAATGTTGAGAGGAACATCTTTACCATTTGTTGAATCCCATTTTTTTGAGAAGGAAATCTCAACCTGGTTTTCATTTTGTGTTATTACTTTAAAATTTGTTGCTTTTATCCTGCATTGTTGTCTTAAATTAATCAGTCACCGGTACAGTTTTACTCGAAGGTGACTATTATGCACAGGTTACATGAAGATAAATTCACGCAATTGGTGAAAATGCTGTTGAACTATCACAAAAAGGCCAAGTATGTGCTCCAAATAACTTACACAAATTGGTTTCCTTTTCCTCCTGGATGGGTAGAATAGAGATCCCAATACCTATACATTCATTCAATCAAATACAAGTCACTTCATAGTCAACTGTTAAAAAACTGGTCAATCACGTCAAATTTGAAACTTCTGTCCAGAGTGCCCAAGGCTGCTAATGGGTTACCAGGTTTGGTGGGGGGCCGGGGGTGTACCAACCCAAAGCAAAAACCTGTTTTGTCCTACATGAAAATCTATTTTGTCTTATCTTGGATTTGGTACACCCCATCTAATCTGGTACCCCTAGTAGCAATCTTGAGAGTGCCAAAGTACTTAAAAAAAATTAATTTGTATCCTCATAAAAGAAATAAAAGAAATTGTCGGTGGCTTTGTACAATTACCCTCTGTTATCTTCTTTATTGAGAGCTTCTAGCAAATTATCAATTCCGTTATATTGTATCCCAGTGATAATTCCGGAAGGACTGGACAAAGTTACTTGCACCAACCCATTATCCATCACCACCTAATTAATTCATTCATCAACACCTTTATCAAAAATAGCTTTCAAGAATCAATTTGAAACAAGATTTCATACACAAATTTTCATGAGGGAAAAAAATGGTGTGCTTATCCGTATTATTACTTGTGTATCGTGTACATGCAACTGAACGCTATTTCCAGAACCACCAGCAGCGGCGGCGGCAGCGAAAGATATCGATGCACAATTATTTATTACTGCCAACAAAAACAATGGTAGTAAAGTTACCAATGTGCATGAACGAGAAGTTTCCATGCAACATTTCTTTATTGCTGGTGCACGAAAACTTAGGCCGTGGTAGCGCATAGTTGCTGCATGTACACAAAACTTTATTCTTCAAAAAAAAATGTGAAAAAAAACTTTCAAAAACTGAGAAAACAGAGAGGAGAGAGATGGAAAGGAAGAAATGATGGAGACAAACTAATTTATAAATGTTAGGTGTTCAACTATTTGGGTTTCATCCTCGTTCATCGGTGTTTTTCTGGTTACAAATTTTCGGGTTAATAATAACCACTACTTGTAAAACAGATGAATATGCACTGCTAAATTTGTCTAAGTAGTCCATATTTTTCTATACCGAGAATTCAATTTAAAGTCTTTCGCTGGATATTGAATGGACTATGTACTAACTCCCTTATTTAGTCTGGTAAAGGAAACTGTTGTTATGAAGTAACAGATTATTACTAAATTAAGGTAATAAATTGTCAAAACTCTTCTACGTCCTAACTTAATGATGTGATAAAATGTATATCCAGTGTTCATCTAGGCACTATAAAGACACTACTAGATTACCGCGCCACAAAGGGGGCCATCGAAGATTCGATCAAAATTCTTTTCGATTTAATTTTTACTGAATTCTTTTACTTTGCAACCGAAAATCTAATTCTTTTCGATTTAATTTTTACTGAATTCTTTTACTTTGCAACCGAAAATCTAATCAGGAACACATATATTTACTAATTATTTTTGTTTTACATCACATTTTTTGCACACCACACTTTTTCAACTTTTTGGTTTAATTTGAAGCAATTGAAGGTAAAATTGATCGGATTCATTCGATTTGATGGAGTTGAAATATAAATTGGTACCCCAAATCATTGATTGTCAAACCAATTTCGGAAAAGGACGATAAATTTTAATCCAATTTGGTCGATTTGAATGAAGTTGTATAAAACTGTGGCAAATTAGATTAGGCCACGGTGTTTTCAAGAATTTTAGGTCGAAGTAATTAACAGCCAACTCACGTTTTGATCAATTTAATGGTGCTTATTAGTAGTTGGGTATTATTCCGATTATCGAATCAATTTTGAAAGAAAAAAACGATTGATTCATACTCAATTGAATCAATTAAAAATGAGAAAAAAAAAAAGCGTTCCATTCAATTGCATTTTTGGCCCATTGTGATCACATAAAAGGACTCCCTTCAATTTCAAAACACTCTCTTTCATTGTACGACTCCACCTCTCTCTTACTCAAATAATTTCAAATTAAAACCACCCGTAGGGGTGGGTTTCCCCATAACCGGACCGCATAACAACCCTCAAAACCACTTATGTAGTCGTTATAAGACCGTTGAAGCTCGAAAACAGCTTAGATGACCTAATCGACCTAAAAACTAGAGATCTTTAAACCTACATTCAAATCACTACCCATATTCAATCTCTTGTTGCCTTGCACATTAAATCTGTTAAAGTGAAGATTGGTCTTTATTCTAACCTCTTTTAGTTCCACCAGTTGTTAGCTCCGACTTTTTTTTCTTCTTCCTGGTTATGTACCTCATAATTAATAGACATTGAAGTCAGATATCTTCTTTGAAAGACACGAAGACACAAAGTTACAGAGACACCTAAGAATATTTCAAGCAAACAAGACACCAAAACACCAAGACACCATACCAACCTTTCTATCTCAAGTTCGGATCTGTTTTATCTTCATTCTAGGGCTCAGAAATTTATCCTCTACTTCCTTATCTCTCGAGTCTGTAAGCTCCAAATCTGAATACTTCTTTAGGAACAACATCCCTGCTGCTCTTCAGGATTGTGGTGAGAAGATTTCCCGTAATCAAAATGAGCATTGTAAGTTGGAATTGTAGGGGTTTCGGCAAACCAGAGGCAAGCCAGGAGCTGAGGGAAATCATTAAACTAAAATCCCCGGATATAATCTTCTTATGTAAAACTATGAGTAATTCCAATGTTACAACAAAAAAATTTAGATCGTCAGATATCGTAACTCCTTTGTCCTTCCATCCATTGGAAGAAAAGGAGGGTTGGCTCTAGCCTGGAAAGATGGCTTTGATTTAACAAAGTGAATGAGTCCGGCCAACAATGCTTGTCTTGCTCTTTAAATTCTCGTTAAAGCTAATACTAAGTGTAACTTATATTTTGTTTATGGAGAACCAAATAGAGTCTTGAGGGAAAATAGTTGGGAAAATTCAGAGCCCAACCATATGACCCTAATACTCCCACTGGGTAGTAGGAGATCTAAATTGTATCTTACTTCCGCAAGACAAATGGGGGAAAATCCCGGTAAAAGAAAGTGATACAAAGAATCTGGAATACCTGATGGAAGAATGGAATCTGAAAGACATGCCATTTTCGGGTCCTGATTTCACTTGGACCAACAAGCAGGAAGATGATAACTTGGTGCTTGAAAGACTAGATCGAGCAATAGTTAATGACGAGTGGGAAGCAAATTTTTCCCACACACTCATACTCGTATTTTCCTCGCATTAGTTCCGATCATGCACCTATCTTGGTATCGCTAAGTCGTGGAATGGAGAACCCGCACAAGCCCTACCATTTCATGTCAATGTGGATCAAAGACGCATCCCTGTAAAACCATGATAGAGAAAGCTTGGTCATTACAAGTAAGTGGTTCTAAAGCTTACCAAATTAAACAAAAAACTCGATTCATGTCAAGAAGAGTCTCAACAAATGGAATAGACAAATTAAGTAAATATAAACCAATCCATCACAGAGACAAAAACTCTAATCAATGATGTGCAAACAAGTACTCCACGGTAACTCAAGGAAACTATCAGAACTAAGTGATAAAGTAACATATCTATATTCTTTGGAAGAATTCCCGTGGAAAGACAAATCAAGAGAGCTCTGGCCAAATGATGGAGATCAAAATACACCGTATTTTCATAAATCTACAATGTTCAGGAGAAAGAGAAACCATATCTCCTGGATTAAGGCGAGAGATGTGACCTGGGTAACTACCAGAGAAGCAATAGGGGAAGAATTTATCTCATACTTTCAACAGCTCTACAGCACTTCAGGGTCCGATGATCAAGAGAGTATAATTGCCACATTAAAAACAAAATTAATAGAGAGATACAATGAAATACTCCTAACTCAGGTATCAGAGGAAGAGATCAAGACAGCTGCTTTTCAAATGGGAGCAAAAAAAGCTCCAGTGCCCGATGGGTTTACTGGTCTCTTCTACCAGACGTATTGGGATGTGGTCGGGGCAAGTGTTATTCAAATGGTGCAGGACTTCTTCGAGAAAGGTTTTCTCCTAACTCAATTCAATCATACGAACATCGCTCTTATACCAAAAAACCCAATGGCTAACTCAGTTGACCAATTTAGACCTATCGGGTTATGTAACTTTGTGTATAAAGTTATTTCAAAGACTCTGGCAAACAGGATGAAGCCTTTGATGGATAGAGTAATCTCTCCTAATCAAAGTGCTTTCATCCCTAAGAAACAAATAGCTGATAATGTGATCTTGGCCCATGATCTCATCCACACAATCAAGAAAAAGAAAAAGAAAAAGGGTTACGCAGCTATCAAATTGGATATGTCCAAGGCATACGACAGAGTTGAGTGGTCTTTCATTGCGAAAGTTATGACTATATTGGGATTTCATGAAAAATGGACGAAGCTTATAATGAATTGCCTAAGCACTGTATCTTTTTCTATCCTGCTTAATGGGAGTCCTATGGGTCACTTTAAGCCATAGAGAGGACTTAGGCAGGGGGATCCAATGTCCCCCTATCTATATATTATATGTGCTGAAGTTTTCTCAGCCTATTTGAATCACTTGGTAGAAACTAACCTGGTGAAAAGAATCAAGTGTACCAAATCAGCCCCATCTATCAGTCATCTGCTTTTTGCGGAAGACAGCCTCCTCTTCACCAATGCCTCTGTATCTGATTTCCTTGCTATCAAATCTTGCCTGCAAGTTTATTGTAAGGCAAGTGGTCAGGAAATCAACTATAACAAGTCGGGTGTGTTGTTTAGTGGAAAAGTCCACCCTAAACACAAAAAAAATGCTTGCAAGAATCCTGAATATCCCTAATATGAGTCTGGGAGAGAAATACTTGGGTTCTCCAATATCAATTCTAAGGTCAAAGACCCAAACTCATATTTCTCTCCTAAGCTCATGCGAAAGAGAGTAAACGGGTGGCTAACCCAATTCTTAGCACATCTTTGGGAGGACTACCTTGGTGAAACATGTTGGTCGTGCAATGTCTTTATACCAAATGGCCACTTTCCTAATCCCGAAGAGTTTATGCTATAAGATTGATACTCACCCGAATAGATATCGGGTGGGGAGAAGATCCAACATCAAAAAAAGAAAGCCGCATCTTGGTAGCTATAGAAAATCTCTGTAAAACAAAAGAAGAAGGATGATTAGGCTTTAGGAAAAGTGAAATAAATAATTTGGCTATACTATCTAGGAGTGTGTGGAGACTTGTCGAAAATCCAGATTCTCTCCCTAGCAAAAGTGCTAAAAGCTAAGTACTTTGAGAATACCGATGTAACCAATGCTAATTGCCCTTGTACATCTTCCTGGGTATGGAAATGTCTCCACCAAACCATGTCCAAGATAAAACCCTTCATTGCTTGGGTGGTGGGGGAAGGCAATTTCATAGACCCATGGTGTGATAATTGGATCCCTGTGATAGGGAATGCCACTCCTAAGGCTAACACAATACCAGACAAAAATCTGAAGGTGAAAGACCTGATTAATCAGGATTCAAGAACTTGGGATACAACAAAATTAAGTGATGTATTTGATGAACAATCAAATGAGTTGATTGAACAAATTCCCTAACTCTAGAATCTTCTAATGATAGAAGAATCTGACACCATCAAAAGATGGAAATTTTTCAACAAAGTCACTTACAATGCCCTTAGTATAAGGGGTGATAACACTAATGCAGACTTATGGATGGCAATATGGAGACCGAAAATTCCAAAGAAGAGTGCAACTATTTGTCTGGAAAGCTCTGAAAGGTGTTATGCCAGTAAATGAAATCCTGAACTCTCGCATTCATATCTCCGAATTTACTTGTCCTAAATGCAGGTTGAAGTCAGAATCAATTATGCACACACTAGTTACTTGCAGGAACTTAACTCGAGTCTGGTTTATGCTCAACGTAAATAATCAACAATTCCAGAACTTTACCTTTCACCAATGAATCAGATTTTGTCTCCAGTTAAGCCCTTTTAAAGATTCTTCTGGCAGATCAGAAAACTTCCCCATGATAGCTTACCTTCTATGGTCTGTTTGGGATAGCAAGAACGAGTTGGTGTATAATAAAAAGACTGAAGAACCAGCAACCATCATAGCAAGGGCCAAATCAATGATGTCGATTCCTCAATTAGTGAACCCCTTCATCAAATTGCTGCAATTTTGAATAATCAAGGAACTCCTGGTCTGGGTAGCTCCGCCAAATAATCTGTTAAAAATTAACACGGACGGTGCTTGGAATCTGAATTCTTCTATTGGTGGAATGGGAATAATCATTAGAGACTCAAAAAACTCTTTCATCGACGCCGAATCAACAAATTTAATTTGTTACTCAGCAAAAGAAGCAGAAATGAAGGAAATTCGAGAAGCTATTATCATAGCTTCAGTGAGGATGGAGAAGAAGATAATTGTGGAGAGCGACCCGGATGAAATTGTAAATCAAATCAACAAGAAGATTTTCCTAGGAGATCATCTCACACATTCAAGCTTTGAAGACATTAGAACCCTAAGCCAGAAATTTAGGTTTATCTCTTTTGTTTATGTGAAACGTCAAAGCTAATAAAGTATCCCACGATCTCGCACAAATGGGCTAAGAAAAATACGGGTCACATGGTGTGGTCTGTTCCACCGGTGTGGCTTACCCCGGCCCTGTGCGCTGATATTAAGAGAAATTAATTCTCTTTGCTATTTGCTTAAAAAAAAAAAAGGACTCCCTTCGGTCGTCCAATAATAATTCATTCCATTCTAGAGCTTACGTTCGTGTTTGTACTTTTTTTGAGAGCCATATGAATGAATATTTTCTAAGTATCGGTTTTGGTACATGTGTATATTCTACCGTCTACGTGATATTAAAAAATAATAAAGATAATACACATATTTACTTGGTTTGTTACTCTAAATCGAGAGAAATGAAGAAACGGGTAAAATGCGTGGTTGCTACGAAATGATGATCATACTTGAGATTTTCTTGGAGTCGGATAGCAGTTGAGATGGTCTTACGAATATATGTCTCTCCTGCTTCTTAACTAGCTAGGGGTGAAGTATAACCCATAGATGAGGTCGTTCTTAACCATTGCTTGAAGTGGTGAACTGCCATTTTTCATTCTTATACTTTTTCTTTCAATTGAGATATAACACACCACACAGTCATGAGCAACACTCAAGCTCAACCAACAATACCTACTTGTACATTGTACCGGCACCGTTTGTATCTCATGGCAGGTGGAGCTCTTCCAGCTGTGGGTGGTAAGATGATCATAATGGTACAGATGGTTGGTATATATGCCTATGACGGTGTTGGATATATTCAATAACATATAAATAAAATGGTTTTCGTTTTTTGGTTTGTCGCTAAGACGGGGGAGTGTCCTATGTTGAATAGACACAATGGATGTTAGTTGGAGATCAAGAGGCACCTCTAATGGGTGTGATGGTTCACAAAAGACACGACCATTCCCAGTAGACACCTTATGTGTCTTTTGGAAGTGAAGAGGCATCTCTAATAGGCATGAGTTCCCTATAAGTAGTGGATGATTTGTTTTCATTCAAATATGAAGAACATCAAAACTCTTTCTGTTTTCCTCTCTAACAAGCATCATCGAAACTAAACCTGTGTGTTCTTGGTTGGGTCAAGGTTGTACAAGCTTTGAATCCAACACTGTTGTGTAGGGCTTCAAGTTTCACGACGACAATATTCATTGACCTATTTGTACTCGCCAATCTAATTGGGAAGGGTTGAATAATTGTCGGAAAGAATCTATTATTAGAGCCTTGAACCCAGAGACAACATCCTTTTCTTCACCCTATTTTAGTGTCAATTTTCCAAAAGTTTTGACAATTAATCTCGGCATTGGGGGTGGAACGTGTATGAGTTTTAAGTGCGTTTTTTTCTGGGACTTTGAAACCAAAAGCATACTTAAGTCAAAGAGCAACAATTCGAGACGGAAAGGGTTACTCCGTAGACTCCAACATGGTTGTAATATGTGACCGAGACAGATAAGTTTGTTTATCTCCTCCTTTTTTAATGTTCAAATTTTGATCAGTGGCGCATGCAAATGTATGTTGTATATATACATGAAACGCTTCTGTGATTGAACCCTTTGAAACAAAGAAAATCATAATAATGTTGTATGATTTTGAGATACTACTTTCATAGGATGATGTGAATAGACAGTACCATAGTGTGTCTACATAGAAGAAACCCTAACAGGCGAAATTTATTGGGTTTATTGGATTTGCAGTCCAGTAACCGTTTTTTATTCCGATGAAAGTCTCTTCGTAAAGAGACAAAAGATGGAAATATTGGTTTTTGAGTTTTTCTTTGCCTGACGGGGGTAACAAGAAAGATCAAAAGGGTATCTTGGTAGGGCTATCTTCCGGAATAAATCATGTGTACGGTAAGTTTCTCATTCATCTATTTTAATTTTTTGCAAATGAAAATGGTGATGACAGGTATGTTTATCATTGTGTTTACTATAACGGAGAATAGGGTCTTACTTGATTTCTGAATCTAGAGATTACCTAAGAAATTTTGTGGTGATTAGTGGCAGTCGTATCATGTTTACATCTCTGTGCATATATATTGTTTGTGAATATCTATTGATATCGAATCATCTCATTGTTTAGTTTGTTATAACTGGTTTGCATACTAGATGTTTGCATATATGTCTAGGTCGAAAGTTTTAGTATAGCTAAATCCAAAGAGATGTACTTTGTAGTACTAAAATGGATTTGAAGATGCCTTTATGAGCATGGTGTGTTGGTTTTAAACATTGTTTAAACCATACCGATAATACTGCTTTTTCCTAGTCTCGCCTAGTTGGCGATGATTGGATTGATAATATGGTAGTTATTTTCGATGAAACTGATACACATTCATCAGTTTTCTGCACATTACCTTGATTTGTGTTTGAATTTCTACCACACATGATGAAATTCATGCTTAAGAATTATGACCGTCATTGGTTTTGTTGATCATTTTGAAGAGAGGCGGTAGAGCACTAAGTCCTAAATTGCTCATGAACTATTTGATGAGATAAATGATCGTGTTTTGGCATGGCTGTGCATCGTAATTAAGCATGCAATCAGAAACACCATTAATGGCCAAAAGAAATCCAAATCAAGAGTACCGGATTTGAAGATTTCCTTCTTTAAGGAATTAAGAATGAAAATGGATCAGCGACATTCATGTGATGATGTCCCCTCTGATGACCTGGTTGAGTTTATTCAACCAAAGGAGTAAATACAGGGGACATAACAAATCCACTATAAACAAACCGAACTGTGCCATCCCTTCAACGCACTGATGGGTTTGGTACGAAAGTACATTTTGATTTCCAGTTATTAAGATAAAAAGTATATTTCGTAATATGGCCGATGGATTACAAATAGTTTTTGTGACTGTTCACATATTTTGTAATGTAATCCAAATGTACCGATTAAGTCCAAAAGATTGGACTTGAAGATTTCTATTTAGAAATATTGTGTGCCATGTTATGGTAGAAATTTGCACATTACCTAGTACAAGTCGTAGAAGGTAATTGTTGAGGCAACAATAATTAAATGGATTATTTTTATTAAATGGTCTTCAAGTCTTAGTTTTTAAAACTAAACTTTGATGAGATGTATCCCGAAGGATGAGATTCTAGGACCGTAAATTGTGGTGGTTCAGGCATTGGAATGCAAGTGTATTAAATGGATTATGTTGGCTTTAAATTGTTTGTTAAAGAAAGCAAAATCCATAGTAAGGATGATGGTACCGGTATGGATTTGAAGATTTCTGCTCAGAAATTTTTGTGTGTCGTGTTTTGTCAGAAATTGCCACAGAAAGTGTTTGGAAATTGCTCATGAACCTGTTTAATGATCTGCAAGAAATATTATTTTTTGGACTAGTATAACATCCTTGAATATCCAAAACGTTTTGCATAAAGGATCTCTGCGACTTCATTTTCAATCATAGTTCCGTTGTCTAATTAAACATGTTGTATTATTGTCCAACTTGAAATTCTAATCCCCACGGTTCCAGGACTTCGCTATACCGACCCTTGGAACTATACACAATTTCATGATTAATGACCATGAAATATGAGGAGGAAAGATGCATTCTTATTGCAATAACTTAGAACTCTCTAAGTGTGAGTATTGTGTATTTCTCGGATAAGTATTCAATATCCGATTTCTTGACTTCGCTCAGAAAGAAAAATGAAATTTGGATATGCCCATTGGCATGGTATATTAGTATTGGCAGTGGTATGTGGACAAAACAAGGGAAAGAGAGACAATAAGCACGTATCAGTTATGTGGTTGGAGCTTCTCTATATATACTTTTCTTATTCCTTTCTTCTTCTTTTTACTTTCTTTCTTATTTTCTCTCGCAACTTTTTTTAACCTCTCTCCGTAACTTCCGCTTACTGCTGCAGAATCTTCTTCTTTTTACTTCTTTTGATCTTCGATTTTATCTTCATTCCCATACTCCGAAAAATGCCTCCAAGTTGGTCGTAAATATGAAACTTCTCCGGACAAAGTGCGAAAGATTTCGAAGATAAAGGTTTCATGTTAACCACCATTCCTAATCAAGAATCTAAATCCATTCTTTCGCTTAACTCGTTTTCGATTATCATTGTGATGATCAGGAAATCATAATTTCGCTAGGTCAGATTCTCGCCGGTCTTCCCATTCCTCTCTATGACCCTGATCTTCCCTTATTTTATGAAATTCTTGCTCATGCGAAATTCTCGCGAGCCGTCTACCAATTGAGTGGGGATTATATCCGCTTAATGCTTGAGTTCGCCAACCGTAGTGCTGGTAAGGGATCTCTTTATCCCAAAGAAGTCAGGAATCCTAAATTTGAGGACTTAGAGATATTCGCTGAAAAGTATATAGTAGAGAGCTTCTTCGAAAACTATGAAGTAATAAACATGAAGAATGATAGAAATCGCTGGGGTGCTCGCTTGAAGAGAAGAGAAAATGTCGCCAACGATAAAATACTTATGCAGGATATCGACCGGGCATTCTGGCAAGAACAATGTTCCTCGTCACTCTAAAGACGACAGATGGTGCGTCTTTCCGCTAGTTTTGAAAGGACCTTATATTTCAGGTTCAAATGTGCTCCCTGCGAATCTCGCCAATTATCAACCTTGGGTATTTAACTGGACTGAGAAATCAAAATAGGTATACTTCCTAAATTTCGCTCGAGTTTATAATCTTCACTCCTTTTTATACCTATTAATCTTGCAAAATTTTCGATTATCAAGTTAAGAAAAAGCTACAAAAGAAATGCTAAGGCAAGTACTCTAGCGGCACTCCGTTCAATCACGGATGAAGTAAGAAATACTTTTCTTTATTATTTTTAACAATATTGTTGCCTCTGTTTCTTATCTTCATTCGTGTGCGAAGGTTGGTGTTGAAGTTGCTGAAGAAGAAGAAAGTTCTAAGGTTGCGAAGATCAAAAGCAAGGGTAAAGGTTCTCTTCGCATGGATAAGTCTACTGCCCCACCTTCAAAGAAACGAAAGATTCAGTCCATCGAAAGCTCTGATGATGAAGATAATGATGATGTTGATACTTCTCTTGCAAAGGAGGATTTTCCAACTGAATCTTCTATGGAACAACTGTCCAGCATCTTCTCTGACTCCATGCAAGGGATTGGAGATGATCGTCTTTCTAGTACATGTAAAGCTCTCGCGAGTATCTGCGATGCTCCTTTGCAAGAGGGTGATGATTCTCTTCATAGAGTCTCCAGATAAGTGACTCCTAGCTTTCTAAATTCGCTTGGTGTCTTGGTATATCTTTGTTCCCTTATTTCTTCATAATTTTGATTTTAAGTTATATCTTGATAATTTCTTTACTTTCCTTTTGTTTATGGGTGAAAACTACTCCTGCAGAATTTGGTAATTTGGGGTGTGGATGAGGAATGAATCTAAACCCTAAACAAATGCACTGCGCGGTGAGTGCTTGTAGATTCGAGAGATCAATCTGTGCAAGTCCGGCCTAAACCAAGAAATGGCCGTTCCAGACTTGTTTCGGTCACAAAGTGAAGGAGATAGGGTTGATCTTAGGGAGGGAAGCGAAGAATCTGTTGAGATTGTGAAGGTGTTGGCTTGCTTATGACTTGTAACAGAAAGGTGAGCAGGCTTATGATTGATGCAAGCAAGCTCTGGGTGTTTGAATACGTTTTTATATTAACACTTGGTTTTCTGTCTCACTGGACTTGCGTTGTTGTTTGAAATAGGGCGAGAACCTATTTATACAAGTCATTGAGCCTCATTCACGTCTCTCGTGGGAAGTGGAGGAAGTGGAGTGATGGAGTAGTGAGTTGTGCGTCGGTGCCACACGACCAGTCTTGCCCACTTCTCTTGTTCATCTCTAACCGTCCATGACTTCGACACGTTCTTGTGATGGAGCGTTGCACGCCGTAAACCGCCGACCAATACCCCAAAGATGTATCCCCCGGCCAGTGACATGATTGATGTCCGGAATGTGTGGATCGTGGATCCACGAAAGATAGCATGTAATCTTTGAATTGAATAACTGCGTTATTCGGTAAAGTCGATACTTGTGAAGTACCGTGTGTATTTTATGCAGTCTTGCATTATGGTGTGGTAAAGTGATGGGTAATGACGCTCACCGACCAAATAACTCCCGACTGTGGTTGTATAACCAAGTCGGTGAAGTTGGACGGATGAGATGATCTTTGAGACACTCATCTGCGACCGTTAATGAATATTAGGGTTTTTGAAGAGGTGCGCAAGCATCACTCTTCACTTGGTCGAAACCGAGCATGGAAAGGATTTGGAGAAACCGACCGGGCGTGCATGTAGATAGCATGCCGGCGTACACGTCCATGTCTCACTTTGTCCCATGAAGGTGCGATCTAGGCCACTCAATTTGACCTAAGAAGAGGAGTGGTTGAGATCAATTTTGCAATAGGAAATTGATGCCGCAAAAGGCCGCGCATCATGCTTTTTTCGTAGCGTTCAAGACGACCTAATTTGGTCGGTCTTGGCCGATGGGTTTGACGTGAAGATGGCAGGTGGTGTTCATGCCTATACCCGAATATCCCATGAAAACGTGATCTAAGCCACTTAAATCATCCGGTGAAGTTGAGCGGTCGAGATCGGTTGTGGTTTGGGAGGCGTGGCCATGCTAGTTTGGACACACGTTTTGATTAACCAGGCATGATATGCCTTGGCCGAACACATGAGGAGGTAGATGGGCCCACGGTGGTCATGCTGGTATGACCGGCCCTTGCTTAATCTAATCTGTGACCCTCCATTCGTGCCGGAGAAGATGGACACGCGTGATGGCTTGAAACCCTAATTTTGGCTTTCAAAGCCGTGCGCCATCTCTTGTTTGGGTGACGATTTTGTCACGGCCAAACATTGTTGGTCTTGACCGATTGGTCAAGTGTGTAGGCGGTCCCACGGTGATCGTGTTGACATGCTCTAGGCCCTTTAAGTCTACATCTACACCCTCCATCTATACCTGCGAAGATGGATGGTCGAGACTGCTTTGCAACACATGTAATATGCCGCAAACCCTAATTTAGGGTTTTCCATCCATAATGCTTGGTATGAACGGTTTCTTGGCAAGCTAGGCCAATGACCGACCATGCGGGGTCGTCCGTGGGTATTCCATACCGCTTGGGGGTGATGGAATTGATCCGGGGTCATCCAATCATGCTTATGGAGTTGGATGATCACGATCGATCATATCCGATCGATACTGGTCGATCCGGATGCTCAATCGGGCTAGTATAACACACCGAGAGGGGCTCAATCGGGCTAGTATAACACACCGAGAGTCATCCAGACGGGTATTTCGTACATGGTTTCATTATAGTGCTTGAGGTTCGTGTTACTCCGTAAAGAGTAACACTCGATCGTCATGCCACACCGATAATGAGTACTGGAAATACAAGGGCGATATGAAATTCACAGAAGGGATTGTTGCCACATGCTCCAACCTCGGAGGAATTTCATGTATTCACAGAATGGGATTGTTGCTACATGCTCCATTCTTGGTGAATTAAGTGAGGGAGTATCCAACACTTATAAATGGCTTTATCTTTTATAAGATGTCAGCGCATGATTTTTTCGGTTTTTACAAATTTAACCTTAAACGAAAATCCACCATCAACATTAAGTCCCCTGCCTAGCACATAATGGTTACACTATTGTGTGGTAGGCATGAGATGGTGACATACATATATACTGAAATGACCAGGATAAGGTAGATACATATTTACCGGATAGTCAGCGCGTTGCCACAGAACTGGTTGGTTACGATTAAGGATGCAAAGGAAACAGGACTTGATCCGGTGAGTCGCTTGGTTCCTCTTGTACATATTTGAGCTCGGCCGCTTCTTCAGGTGTACTTCCTTCATCATACACGGCTTTCCTCAGGTATATCTGATAAGCCTCGTCGATTGTTATCCCGAATTAGCATCCTTCATAGGTGGCAAGTAAAGGCTTCCTTTTCCTTCTGGGATTCCGTCGACTTGTGAGATTATAAAGAATCGTCTCACGTGGTCGTTTATTCCATATCTCAGGTACTGCTCTGACTTTCTGATTAACTGATCGATGGATTTGATGATCTCCTTTTTTTTTTTTTTTTTTGTGTGCTCATAACTCCCTCTCCTTTGCAGTTTATCATGGAAGCGGTGGACGCTCATTCTGTTGCTTCCCCAGAAAGAAGTTTTGAAGTTGACAAGCCCGAAAACCATGCGCACGAAGAAGTAATGGCTAAGATCGATCTTCCACTTCGCGAAGTCGGTCGTGCTATACAGGGGATGTCTATCTCCCACCTTCGTATTGCCAGAGCACGTATCTGTGCACTTTCAGCTGCGATTGACATGGAGGAGCGGTGGAGG
Source organism: Papaver armeniacum (assembly GCA_023531295.1). Classification (NCBI taxonomy): domain Eukaryota; kingdom Viridiplantae; phylum Streptophyta; class Magnoliopsida; order Ranunculales; family Papaveraceae; genus Papaver; species Papaver armeniacum. The sequence continues at coordinate 14,752 of JAJJWW010009321.1, read as the reverse complement.
CGCGAGGAAACCCCGGCAGACACTAGTAAGCGCAAGGGCGAGAGATTTGCAGCGAGGTTGAAGAGGCGGAGAGTTGAGCATGAACGACCTCCGAATGAAGGCAAGTGTGATGACCCGGTTCAGGACGGCGTGATAATTCTTGACTCCGACACAGAGGAACCTGAACATCTGAAAGCAATTGGTATGGCTCCTAATGTTGATGCGCTTTTTAATGCTCCCGCTGGTGATGTTGGGATGGAGTGTGCTGCTGCGGAGGTGCCTGATGCGGAAGTTGAGGTAGATTCGGAGGGGAGGAGCATCAATAGGTGACTGCGCCGGCGTAACCCGACACAGTGGTGCAGGCGATGTCGATCCTCTTGACGACTAAAACCTCTTTTCTTTTTTCTTCTTTCCAAGTATATTTTGTACACTCGAACATCTTCCTTGTACTCGGTGGCGGCCGGGTTCAAGGTTTTTTCCTCCATTTGATTGTTTGAATAAAGTTTTTCTTTTATAATCCTTTGTCAAGACTGCAACCGAACCTTCTCAGGCGCAAGGGTGCGCCTTCACACGTAATCCTTAGTGATAAAAGAAGTAATACTATAATGGAATATCCACGGACTGTGCTCGATGCAAGATCTTCTTGGCTTTGTTTGAAGCGTATGGCTCAAATCATTTTTCCTTTTGTGCACACGTTCTATTTCCTTCTTCCCATGAGATGCTTGTTTAGGATTTCCTTTCTTGCTTAGTGTGTTGATTTAGGTCGACTCAGGGCTTTGTGTTTTTAGGGGTAGGGAGGTTCTCAGATGGAAATAATACTTCAATTAAATTGAGAATTGAAAATTGGAACCCTAACTATGAATGCAAGTATTGCAATCATTTTCTCTGGAGGAATTACAAGTATGACATGAAACTGTAAAAAGGAAACACGCTGGAAAAATAGCACAGAGTTTTAAAGAGTGGAGGATGCTAGAAAGTGGTAGCACAGTATCTTAAGTTCGGTAGGGTTTGATCCATCGTGATTGAATTGTTATGCCCTCTAGTTTATCGGGTTGATGAGTTTGCGGTAGCCTCCTAGGATAACATCTCGCTGCTGTGTACGGTTCATCTTCTCTTTCGGTAGGCAAGTCGTGGAGTGGTCATCTTCACCGTCACGCTCCCAACATTGAACGTAGTCGCCTTCGTCACTGTGTCTCCAATTCCAAACGGGTTTGGTCATGCGTATACTTGGACCTTGGCCTCATCGTCTTTGACCAAAAATGGCTTCCACGCTCCCGATAAAACGCTTGAAAGGGCCGGCCTCCATTCACATCTCTTAGCCGGGGTTGGTTTGTTGATTGGAGCCAGTCCCGGACTTATGAGAATGAGGGGCGGTAGGTTGCAAAAGAGAGTTGTGTGGTGAGACTTACTTGACATCGGGACCTTTCAATGTATGCAAGCAGGCTCTCCTCCCGGAAGTTATGTCACAATGGGCACACGTTGTCTGGTACGGCAAACAAACAATCATCGAGGTCCGAAGGCGTGTTGGAGATTCTTTCAGTGTACCGAAACCGGGTAGAGGACAGACTTCCCGGTATGGCTTTGTTGTCCTGCATCCAAGAGCGCCCTAGGATCATGTCGTAGTTGGGATGATCTTTGACTATGTAGAACTTTGCTTGCGTCGAGGCATCACCCAATTTGACTTCAAGATCAATGTATCCATATGCATCTCTAAGCTCTCCGCTGAATCTTTAACTACATTGGGTGACGAGTAGCTTCCGCTTCGAAATCTTTGCCGCTCTCAAGGTCTTGACAAGTAATGATGTTAAATTCGGAAGCCGTATCAATTAACACGCTATCGAATTCAACGTTTCTCAAACGAGCGACGGTTAGGAGTCCCCAGTTTCCATTGCTCATGTCTTTCAGGAAAGACTGGGGTTCCTGGACTGCTACTGGATGCAAACGCCTACCTGACACAACGTGGTTGAGGGCCGCAAATATGTCTTGACGCTGTCCTTTGGAGAAGTACAAGATTTCACATATGTGTTCCATCATAGATTGTACGGTCTTGCAATGTAATCCCCGAAATCATGCGCCTCGATAGGTAAAGGGTCTCTATGAACACCCTCGTTTCCAAGCTGGAGTTCCCCTGTCTCTACCTTTTCCCCGAATATTTGTTTTCAACCTGTTGCAATCTTTGGTTGGATGATGGACGAACCTGTGGTAGCAACAAAGATCTGGGATCTGCCATTTCTTCCTCGGTTGGAGGACGTCGATAGGGGGCAGCTTTACGGCGTCATCTTGGATCCACGCTTCCAAGAGCTCTATCACTTCATTCATGGGAAAAGGAAAACCCGTGTCTTTAGTGTTTTGTGCAGAGTTTTGTCTCGCTCCTTTTCGAGACGAAGTCTTGTGTGCCGGATGTCCGCTTGGTTTGTTGTTCCGTCACTGGAGCTTTCCTTTTCTCTCCTCCGCCCACTACACTCACATAAGGACCGGTGTTGTATTGCTTGTTCGTGAGGCGCCTGCTCCCTCGACTTTCACGTGAATCTTCACTTCGAACAACTCTGGTTCTTTCTAGTAGTGCCGGTGCAGTTGTTGCTGAACGTTTTGCAGCCTCGTGGAGTTCAGAGAACGTTTGAAAGCCCAAGTTCTCTAACAGAGCGCGGTATATGGGTATCATCCCGTTGATGCACAACTCCACCAATTGTCGTTCGGTGACGTTCGGGTCATGACAATCCAGTAGCTGAGTTCTGAATCTTTGACGAAGTCGTTAGGATGCTCGTTGTTCCGTCGAAGAATTCTTCCTAGATCTCAAAAGGTGATTTGTTCGTACACGAAGAAATACTTTCTTCGTAGAAAGCACCGACCATCTCGCTCCAGTTGGATATGTCATTAGGTGCAATGTTGTTGTACCTGTGTATGCCCTCCCGTAAGTGATTTCGAGAATTCTTTTAGGCGTAGAACATGATTGTATTCATGTTCCCCAAGGATTCCAAGAACCGAGAGACGTGTTCACGAGCATTACCGCACTGGGTCGTAGAGGGAGAACTGGGGAGAGGTGTATCCTCTTGGAAGAGGGGATCATTGCATATCTTGAGGGTATGGCGGTTGGTGTTGGTGTGCATCCGTCGATTTCCTTTGCCTCGGCTTTGAAGGAGTCGTTCTAGATCCTCACGTGTGATGAAGTTGGGTGGCCGATCCTTTCTCTTGAACATTCAGGAGCAACACGAGCTTCGTCCGAGTGGAAACGCCTCGCTCTGGTGAATTGAAGGCATCTCTTGTTGGCTCCAAAGATTGACGTGAATCCTGCGCAATCGTTCGCCAAGGTCTTGAGGAAAGTGAGTACCTCCTTCGAGTTGCGGCCATATCTGTTTGAGTCTTAGCAAGAACTTCCTGTTTCTCCATCAAGTCCGCAACCTGTAATAGACGGTGGTCCTCCTCTTGTGCCTCCTGGCTCCTCGTCCCGATGGGGGAGTGAAAGTTGTTGCTCTGTGACCACCGGAGGTGTTACACTTGAGGAGATGCCGGGATTTGCGGCTGCTCTGGCTCTGTGATGGGGGCGTTACACCTACTTTTAGGATGTCTCCGCCCGCTAGTGTTGGTGATAGAGGTAACGGCTCCTCGAGATGTGTTGGCTACGGTAACTCCACCGACAAGGTACTTCGACACCAGGATTGGTACCCACACTAGCCCCATCAGAGTTGATTGCTGATCCAGACCTTAATTCCACCATCTTGAAATGAATTGTTAATTGAATTGATTCTAAGATCTACCCTTTTGAAATTGATAAAATTGAATCGGATTTCAAGAAATTGACTTTACAACCGAGAGATTAATCTCCCACTGTGGTCGCCAATTGTTTATGGGTGAAAACTACTCTACCGAGAATTTGGTAATTTGGGGTGTGGATGAGGAATGAATCTAAACCTAAACAAATGCAACTGCGCGGTGAGTGCTTGTAGATTCGAGAGATCAATCTGGCAAGTCCGGCCTAAACCAAGAAATGGCCGTTCCGGACTTGTTTCGGTCACAAAGTGAAGGAGATGGGGTTGATCTTAGGGAGGGAAGCGAAGAAGGTGTTGAGATTGTGAAAGGTGTTGGCTTTGCTTATGACTTGTAATGGAAAAGGTGAGCAAAGCTTATGATTGATGCAAGCAAGCTCTGGGTGTTTGAATACGTTTTTGTATTAACACTTGGTTTTGTCTCAATGGGACTTGTGTTGTTGTTTGAAATAGGGCGGAGAACCTATTTATACAAGTCATTGAGCCTCATTCACGTCTCTCGTGGGAAGTGGAGGAAGTGGAGTGATGGAGTAGTGGAGTTGTGCGTCGGTGCCACACGACCAGCCTTGCCCACTTCTCTTGTTCATCTCTAACCGTCCATGACTTCCCGACACGTTCTTGTGATGGCGCGTTGCACGCCGCACGTCGAAACCGCCGCACCAATACCCCGATGTATCCCCCGATTTGTGACATGATTGATGTCTGGAATGTGTGGATCGTGGATCCACGAAAGATAGCATGTAATGCTGAATTGAATAACTGCGGTATTGATAAAGTCGATACTTGTGAAGTATCGTGTGTATTTTATGTGTACGCATTATGGTGTGGTAAAGTGATGGGTAATAACGCCTCACCGACCAAATAACTCCCGACGAGTGGTTGTATAACCAAGCTGTTGAAGTTGGACGGATGAGATGATCTTTGAGACACTCATCTCCGCATCGTTAATGAATATTAGGGTTTTTGAAGAGGTGCGCAAGCATCACTCTTCACTTGGTCGAAACCGAGCATGGAAAGGGATTTGGAGAGAACCGACCCGGCGTGCATGTAGATAGCATGCCAGCGTACACGTCCATGTCTCACCGTCCCATGAAGGTGCGATCTAGGCCACTCAATTTGACCTAAAGAGGAGTGGTTGAGATCAATTTTGCAATAGGAAATTGATGCCGCAAAAGGCCGCGCATCATGCTTTTTCCGTCGACGCTGCCTTCCAAGACGACCTAATTTGGTCGGTCTTGGCCGATGGGTTTGACGTGAAGATGGCAGGCTGGTGTTCATGCCTATACCGAATATCCCATGAAAACGTGATCCTAAGCCACTCAAATCATCCGGTGAAGTTGAGCGGTCGAGATCATTTTGTGGTTTGGGAGGCGTGGCCATGCTATTTTGGACGCACGTTTTGGATTAACCGGGCATGATATGCCTTGGCCGAACACATGAGGAGGTAGATGGGCCCACTAGTGGTCATCTTTGGTATGACCGGCCCTTGCTTGATCTAACTGGTGACCCTCCATTCGTGCCGGAGAAGATGGACGCGCGTGATGGCTTGAAACCTAATTTTGGCTTTCAAAGCCGTGCGCCATCTCTTGTTTGGGTGACGATTTTGTCACGGCCAAACATTGTTGGTCTTGACCGATTGGTCAAGTGTGTAGGCGGTCCCACGGTGATCGTGTTGACATGCTCGGGGCCCTTTAAGTCTACATCTACACCCTCCATCTATACCTGCGAAGATGGATGGTTGAGACTATTTTATGCACATGTAATATGCCGCAAACCCTAATTTAGGGTTTTCCATCCATAATGCTTGGTATGAACGGTTTCTTGGCAAGATAGGCCAATGACCAGGCCATGGGTCGGCCGTGGGTATTCCATACACGCTTGGGGGTGATGGAATTGATCCGGGGTCATCCAATCATGCTTATGGAGTTGGATGACTGCGATCGATCATATCCTGATCGATACGGTCAGTCCGGATGCTCAATCGGGCTAGTATAACACACCGAGAGGGGCTCAATCGGGCTAGTATAACACACCGAGAGTCACTGTACGGTATTTCGTATATGATTTCATTATAGTGCTTGAGGTTCGTGTTACCTTAAGAGTAACACTCAGTCATCATGCCACAATGATAATGAGTACTGAAATACAAGGCTGATATGAAATTCACAGGGAAGGGATTGTTGCCACATGCTCCAACCTGGAGAATTTCATGTATTCACGAATGGGATTGTTGCTACATGCTCCATTCTTGGTGAATTAAGTGAGGGAGTATCCAACACTTATAAATGGCTTTATCTTTTACAAGATGTCACGCATGATTTTTTCGGTTTTTACAAATTTAACCTTAAACGAAAATCCACCATCAACACTTCTCTAAAATCAGGAGAGCTTCCTTCATGTGCCTCAGATCTTGAGAAAAGTGGTATTCTCGAAAGAAGAATCTTCAACTTAACGAAGAGAAAATGAAAGAGATTGGAAGTAGAAGGCCTTTCTTTCTTCGTAAGAGAAAATATGCTGTTATCACACCCAAATGGGTGAGTACTCAATGCATTTAAATTCCAGTAAAAGCACTGTTTAAATTTGTAAATTACAACATCATTAGGAGTTTAATTTATTTCAACATCTACCTTTTGGAAAATAATTGTTAGTTTCCCACTGTCGCTACTTGTCGTCGCGAATAAGTCATATAAAGGAAAATTAACTCAGGCTTAAAGGATTAAATATCGATATGTAGAGAGAGAGTTTAGTTTCCACAACAAAACATTTGTTATAAAATGACCTACAGCTGCACTATTTTAAAAATTTAGCTTTCTCAATCGCATGCGTAATACGTAATGTGCATGGATTACATATCATGTATCGCTTATTGTACTCCTACATTATCCTCGGTAGATCAAGAACAACATGAACTTGTAATTATCGTGTTAATACCAGGTCAAATCTACTACTTCCTACCGATAGGTGTGTCCAAAACACCTTAATATTTATCTATTGCTGATATGGCGCTAGTCTTTTCTTGTAAAATATGTATCTACATGTTTTGAGTATTTAGGTACTTTGAGTAATTTGGAAGTTTGAAATCAAGAAATAACATAAAAGTATCATCTCATGTAACCCCACATTTGATTATATCTCATTATTTATTTTCATTTCTTCATCTCATCCAAGTATGCCTACTTTAATGATGCAAATTTTCCATTCTCAAAAGCACGCACTACTGTGGTGATGGAAGAGAGCATCAAGGAGTAAAGTGAAGTGAATATGAGATGTAGATTTACTGGCCAAGGGGGCAAGACCCACAAGATTATGGTTGGGCCATTCTCATTGCGGAAGTGCTAATATTTTAGAGCACGATGGTGAACATGGGATAAATGATATCACTACAATACAAGGAGATAGGGGCTGCCATCTGGTCGTCTTTGTCACATATTCATGGGTGCGCCCAGAGGTCATTCCGGTCATCCCATCTACTTCCACTATGGTATAGCCATCCCCATTCCTACACTACAGTCACAGATACTACAAACCAGATGCCATTTAGTGATGGAGCTGATACCGTTGTTTACTTCCAGTGGTGTCAAAGATACACGGAGTCAAGCACGTCACAGGTGCTGAAGGCCCCGAGTATGAGAGGGTGGAATCGCAAGCGACAAGACGGTAAAATGACGTGTCGCTGGTTGATGCCGACAGTCATACTCCCGTGGTGTTCATTCCACATACATGAAGTGGAAGTGATGATGTATGAAGCGGGCCATGGCAGAGCCTATGATCGAGTGAAATTGCTCGTGGAGTCTAATCAAGGGCATCAAAGTCCGCATTGAGCGAGCACTCAAAGGGCATGATGGTAACTTGAGGCTTGTAGTCAGGATGCTTCAGAGCTGCCTGGTGCTGTGACTGCAGTGCTGAGTTTGTCGCCTTCTCGGCACTCCTGAGTCACATTGGATGGAGGGAACTGGGTGGCACTGAAATGCAGCTGTATAAATTGTAAAAGCATGAAACGAAAGGCAAATACGACTGAAAGTGGAAATGGAGCAAGCCGCAGAGAAGCTACAAAACAATGACAGTTCAGCAAGAGGAAATGATTGTTGATGATGAGATGATGTTGCGGGCTAATCGAGAGTTGGGCATAAGCGCAATAATGATTAGGATTGACACTTGAGGGAATCACAGCCAATGCTGCGAAATTTTTAGATGAATCGAGGGAATGCCAGACCGAGCCACAAAATGTGTTGAGATGATGGAATGTGGGTTTAATTACGAATGGGCTGAGTAATTTGTAGCAGCAATGGTGTTTTTCTATATAGCAGAGCCATCATGGCATGTCAGCAGAGGGTCGCCCATGCAATACATAACTCGGCCCACAAATGCCAAAGCAACTCAAATTAACCGATTCTCACTCGCTTCCTCGACGGTGGAGCATCACTTGCCGAAAGAATGACTCGGCCTCTGACTTTCCGAGTTGACTATTGATCTAATCATGGATCTGGATTGTTGACTTTTCCAAACATTTGAGCAGCCTTACAAGTACTTCCTCCTACCCACTCCCGGCCAACCTTTGGGACTTGAATAAATATATTTCTCAAAGTGATTTGGCAGCATGGTTTGTGGACTTCATCTATTGGATTTTAAGACTCAGACTCAATTGGAACAAAGAACAGAGAGCAGGTAAAAGAGGAGACTCTCTTATAATCTGTAGGCGACGTGGGATTTTACTTGGAGTTTCCCGGGAGAAAGAGTTCTCACAGCCTGTAAGGCCTACTTTCGCTTTTATATCATTCATCTCTCTTTATTTTATCCTGTAACCATTATTGATTTGATGAACCCTGCTATACTTATGAGTAATTCAAAACTATTTCGATTAAGGGTGATTTGAAGTCCCAACATGAACTCATAATTGATATGCAAGATCGCTTTCTGTGTTTAGCGTTACGTTTGATTTCATAATGCTATTAATGCCATAAGGACGTTCTCAATTGTTTTTAAGTCTGAAATTGAATAGTTATGTCATAACTTATTGCTATAGTTTAGATTTTCTTCACTTAACGCCCAGAGAATTACAACACACAGCAAATAATATGCTGTGCGGTATCGAAGGACGTGGGACTATGAAATGCCCATGGTGAAATTTAATGACTAGTGACGTGATTCATGCTTGAATTCATCAAATTAGGAGCAACCTTTGTATCTCCAGCAAAACTTAGAGCATTTGAGCTAAGCCACACCCAGAGCGACTTTGAAACTCTGCAAGTAGAATCCAGAGTTTGCGCGCTCCAGATCCTATGAGCTTCTAGGGACAGTTAACGATAGTTTGATGACTAACCACATCCTAGGCTATAGTGGAAGCAAGATACAATGCAAGAACGTAAGATATATCGATTTGCTGAGGTTTCTTGGTCTAGAGAATGACCCCTTAATCAATTCCATCCTTACATTCTCAATACAATCTTACAATTTCTTAATTTCTATAACAAAATCCCTCTTGCTAAGATATTTGCACACAATCTATTACTTCTGCATACTCCTCGGGATTTAATCAGCTTCAGCATACTTAGCTGCATAGCAAAGAGAAGGTGAAATATTATCATGCAGTCCGAGATAAATTGGCTGTAAATTGGCGCTACCATGTGGAGTGCAAATACAAAGCTAGGTTGTTATTTTTATTCTTAGCTGTTACTTTCTGCTTTTATTTTAATCTCACATATTTATTCAACCTCTGTAACTGGATTTTCGTGCAGTGGTACTATTCTTTGGTGAATGCGTGAGAGGGCAGACTAAGTCCAATTGGTATACGTCTTCGTTTCGTAAAATTTTACTTGTACATTTCATCTGAAAGAAGGAATACCCAGGTACTCTCCCAGTTTCACCTAACGAATTTCTATCTGGAGCAAAGAGGAAGATAACACAAAACGGGAGATCGAACACCGCCCAAGAACATCAAGGAGCCTACTTCCCATGCAAATATCGATTAACACACCCTTTATGTATTTTGCACCTTCAATGGAACCACCGAGTCGGGCTCGCAATCGATTTTATCGGTGGTCGGCCCCAAATCTTTGTGAGGTTTGTCGATGATCCTGTGGTAATCGTCACTTACATACAATTCTACCGCGTCGCGATTAGTTCAAGCAAGCAATCGCAGAGCCGGGATATGGCTGAAGTGATGATAGCTTTCCTTTCTCCTGATAGATGGCCACAGTGGAGAGTGGGTCTCCTTTGCGACTTCCCTGTGCAGAGTATGCACCACATGGAATGGAGATTTAAGTAGTTATTCCTCGAGAGGTAAGTACTCGGCACTGTGCCACCGTAACTGTAAGGAGATCGGTGGTATTGATACACGGGGAGACTCATGAGTATCGAGCGCCATGTTAAGCTTTTAGCTAGCTGTCCACACTACCAACAAGGGCAACAACCTATTATTCAATACTTAACAGGGAATGCTTTACCTGGGATAGAATTTGATCGGGACGCCATGAAGTGCATCACCAATTAAAACCATTACGGGTTTACAAGATTGTTAGATGAAGTATGGCTGCAAACACTCAACACCCTATACTAGCGGAACAAGATGGTATGGAGCTTAATGAAGTCAAGCATTCTCTGCACGGGAACAGAGGATCGGTACATGGAGGGGATGATTAACAAACAGTGGGCACCACCATTACTATATCTGTACACACCGAGATGTTGAGGCAAGTTCATACCAAAATCAATAAAGGCAGAGGTATGATCCGTATCCAACACATGAAGGCACAACGAGGGCTTGGCTAGATCATCCAATTTCATGACGCCAACAAGAAAGCCGCACAAATCCACTTAATCACAAGGAGGGTACCAATTCATGCAAACATCACAAATAAGAAACTCATGAAAAGTTTGATTTACAAGTTTACTTTATGATGCAAAGTAGATGCAAGAGATCGCAAGACAACCTAAGGGGTTCAATCAATCTCAGCAGAACTTAGATTTGGCAAAGCAGAGACGTGGGGCAGAACCAAGTTGAGCCAATTGTCTAATGACATGAATCCAACTCAAGGCACAAGAACTATAGAAAACCTCTTCTAATCACTAAAACATAAAGAGAATGCTAATGCTATTGAGTCATATGGGAAGCATAGAAACCCACACTCATCTCCCATGGTCCTAGCTTAACAAGGATTCGAGAAAGATGGGCAGCCACTTCCTAAAAATAATGAACTCTGTGAATAAATTCTAACTCTAAAACTCATGTTTCTCACTTATGCCACTCCCTCCGCCTTTTCTCCTAGCAAAAATTTGCAAAGTCGTCATGAGAGCATCGGTATTTAAGAGAGATTCTGAGACTGTAAGAAGATTTGGGCTGCGAAGATTCCCACGTAATGAAAGGAGGCAGCAGTTCCTCTTCCTATGCAAAAGTTCTGGCAGAATTGTGCAATTAACAATCGTAAATCGACTCAGAATGGTGTAATGATGTGGAAAATGCTTCGGCATATCTTCAAAGAAACCTCCACCGGGTTTCGAAAGATCCTGCAAGAGGCCCCCACCAAGGTACCATGTCTCTATCAAAAGAAACCAAGTTTGAATGCTTGCTGATTTAGATAACCAGGCAAAATGCTATGCCTGGCTCCACGCATGAATCCTTAAAACTTGGTCCTCTGGTATACTTCGTATTGTTATATAACTTGGTTGATAGATCAAATACTTACCCGGAAGGGGCTATTAAGATGTTTTGTACAAAAAGACTTAATCATATTTCATGATTTTATGTGTTCTTGATATGATGGAATAAGATCACCATCGCCTTACTTCTCGCTGCTGGGTACTATTCATGAGAACCGCTTAGAACAAAGATAGATATTTTTGTAAAGGCGCCTTAACTATGGAATTGACGTGGCTGAAGTCATAAGTTCTTTAACATTCCCGAGGCCATGAGATATCCTGTAGTGATGCGTGGTATCTCCCGTTTTTCTAACTGATATTATATTGATTCTCTAGCTCTGGTGACTTGAACTGAACGGAGAAGATGCTTAGAAAACAATTTACAGAAAGTGTGTACAGTTCAGCTATGGAAAATAATAAAAGACCTTGAAAGCTTTGACCACTGCGAGCTTGAAAGAGGTTGTTTTAGGCTCTTAATCCCATTAAAAGAAGTTCCATAAAAGTGCATAATGCGCTATGCTCTCTTTTTGCCGCTACTAATGAGAAACTTTTACCACCGATTGTGCAGTAATCGCCTGAGAGCTGAAATCTCCTGGACAACACCAAATACGTATATTCGTGATAAAGGAAAGAGTTAATGTGATCATTCCAAAGGCCTACCAATGTGCAAGAGGGAAAAACTTGTCTGAGTGCCAGAGGAAGTAAGTCCTGCCATTGGGTGGACTGCACACAGGACAAAGGAATCTGGTCCTTCACATGTATGCACTGTAATACTTCGAGAGGGGTAAAACTAATAACAGGTTTTTCCAACTTACTTGAACCTCCGCTTACCAAGTAGTCAAGAAAGAATCCTGGTTGTTCGCACGTCGCCGGGGGCTATTCATCCAGCATCCGGCGGCAAATGGTGGGTCGGCCCGTCGCTCCAAAGAGTCCTAATCTGGCGTTGTGAAAACGATGATACGACTCCGTCTCCAGCGATCTGCATTTTACGGAGAGTTTGTATTGACCAATGGGTAAACAATCGCCACCCAAAGGAATATATTTTCACACCATTGATCAAATGGGCTTGAAATGCTGGGGCATTGAGCACTCTATTATTTGCTTACGGTTTTTTCAGTTAAATTCAGATTGGTAAGAGCCCTAAGACTTAAGAAAAGACTACGCTACTTGTTCTCTTGCACTTTTAGAGTATACGTGGCGCGCTGAATTGGCCTGCAACTCCCCAAACCACTTTCGTAATTTACCACAGATAAAGCATTTCGATTGGCGTGAAAGCATCATGGGCGTACACAGATGGACATCATGCAGGCGACCTTCGATGGCGCTGCTAACTTACACTATCTTCTTCCAAGTCCATGAGAAACTAACAATCCGCCAATCGGGCGTCACTCACGGTGAATCATGATCACTTACGCTGCCGCATATCCTCCATGCTAGGCGATACAAGATAGATTTGATCTGAATTCAGCAATGACCACAACTGCAGGGAACGCTTTTTCTGCAGCTGCGGTAGCCTTATGGATGATTCACGCCAAGATTTCCAAGATCACCTGCAATGCCCTTTCGACTTCTTGCAAAGATGGCCTTTTGATCGTGATAAGGAAATGCAGCTTTGACACCTCTTAAAGATTTGTTGACTAATGCACAACCATCAAACCACTGACCAAGTCGCCATTCGACGACGCACATGGCGTGATTGCGCTGGTCGGAGCCAGGCTGATAGCGAGATCGGAAGTCTTCCGAGGCCATCGGTATTGCGCTCTCTAGAACTTCTAACGTGTGCATAACCAATTACCTCCCACTGTTGAAAAAGGCTTCCGTTATGGCATTTCGGCACGCGGAGAAGCTCTTCTGATCTTATTTAATATGCAGTACAAGGTGGCAGTTTCATACCAGTCAGAGTTCACATTTATCACAAAGAAGGAGCATGGCTTTAAGGCCCACACAAGGGACCTTCTAAAGAGTCTAATTTGGTAACTGAAGGATGTATAAGGCAATGAATAATACCTGGTAATGATCAGTTTATGCAGATTATTAAACTTCCAAAGCACTTTGCATGATAGCTTCCTAGACTTAATAACCTCTCGCCATGCGTTGTTGGGCATAACCCATGGCACAATTTGAGATATTACAGAACTCTTGGGTGACTTGATGGGCACTTGTTCCATGCTCCATTTCAAAACATGTTTCAAGAAGATTCAAGCAATATATATATATATGATGAACTCTTACCAGTGGGCTACTCGTCTGACTAAATGATTCAAAAAGTGACTTCGAATCCGAGTTCCAACTAATTCCAATTTTGTCATCCATATGTTTGTAGGTGGTTTTTTATTTTGAGCCAAGAGGATATGCTCTGGCTATTCTTAGAAGGGTTTCTTTTGGGCACAGCTCACATTTTACATATGTGAGCATTTATTTGGTGTAAGGTTTGAGAAAGGCCAAAGAGAAACTAGGTGTAGAAATCAAATGCCGTAAACACCAATTCTTACCAATAGATTTTCATGTTTGGGGCATTTACTCTTATAGCTTCTTTAGAATCTTAATGGAAATTTTATATACTTCTTTTTACTTCGTAGTAGATTATGTTTCTAAGGGCAGTGGAATAAAGCCACCCCTACTGTACCCATTCTACTTAGTCAGAGTCGTGGATAACATCTGACTTGCACACCCACGTGGATTACATGAGGTCACCCAAGATCCTCTTTCTTACGCCCCTTTCTAAAAGGTAGGCTATAATACTGTATAGTTGCACCATATCATCCACAAACGCAGCCAGCTGTCACTGAATTTCCAACCTGGATTAAGTCCATCTGAAGATTTTTCACCAGCCACAAGGAAGGATTGGAGTTGAGATATTCAATGACGCTTTAGGCATATAGACAAATTTTATGTGATCTGCACTGTATGTCTCCTTTTAGGCTTGTTGTTCCATGGTAAACCCACATCTTCGCCGAACTGCTGAAATAGCGCTTTCATTAGGCTACTTCTGGCATGTAATATGGAATTGGACGGTACCGCGAATATAGAAACTTCAACCAATGAGTGTAAGAGATACGAATGATATATGAAAGTTCCGACGACGGCGGCAAAACAGCAGATTTATACTTCGCGAGAAAATGATTCCTCAGAGTTTTGGGCAGGGAATGAAAGTCTCTTTGTTCCATTCTCGCCTTAAATTGTTTCCATAAACCCAGTCCGTATTGATCGGACCATTCATTATGCACAGAATGTGTCGAAGTATGTGCAATGTTGAAATTGAATCAAACAGTGGTAATGCCTCCCAAGGTCAATGTCATCGTTTGAAACCAGCATTATGAGCAATTTGTAGACGCGAGAATCAGTGGATATGTCACATTGAGTGATCCACTCCT